>APFE030597080.1:3232-58757 GCA_000404065.3 Pinus taeda
GAGGAATGAGTCTTCAACGCATAAGTCATGGCGGGACTACAGAGGACTCCCGAGCCTAAAGACAAAAATCTGCATGGGTGCCAAGTGGCAACAAGGTACTAACTAGGGCACCCATGATAAGGTAGGCTCTACCACACAAGTCATGATGCTTCTAAGCAATGAGAAGGTTCCGCACCATAACTTGGTGGGGTCGATCCTAAGGCCAAAAATGGAAAAGCAAACTGATAAGTGCACAATGCAGGCGGAAAAACCTAACCTATATGCTAGTTTCGAGAACCAATACCTGTCAGAACGGACCAACCATAAAATTTTCCGAAGGAGAAATCTTCCAAGTTCTGTATACATAAATAGGAACACTAGACAAGAAGTTAATACATCCCACATATAAAATTCATATAAAATCTTGTGTTATGGAATACAAAACTTGAAAATGCGTACCTTATATATACAATATGGTACAGGGAACCATGCAGCCTTGCGGCTTACGCAAAAAAGTTCTGCTAAACAAACCCCTTGCAGGGCTCAGGCCAAGGACTCCTTTGGTAGTCAAAAATCATGGCTTCAAAGAGTTCCTCCTGTGAAGGCAAAACAAGTTCTGAGAAATCATGAGAACTACAAGAATCAAAAGAGGGAATTAAAGGGTCCCATGTCCCTATAGGAAGAATCTCTCAGTCAACTGCCAGGACTAAGTCCCAAGAAGGAGAATAATAGGTCAAAGGACCCTTCTCAGAAGCGGTTGAACATTGAGGATTCAATGCCACATAATTAACCCGTGGCGAGGTAGAGTCTACTTGAACACTTGGAACAAACCAAGGGGCACTCTGTAATAAAGTCGAATTAGGGTGGTGATTATCAGATGCAAGCTGATCAATAGTGACAATATTCCCGTTATGAGGAAAGCACATTACTCGAAAGAGTGAAGACACCACAGCATTCATAGCATAGACATAATCACGCCCAAGTAGCATATTAAATTCTAAAGGGCTATCAACCACCATCATATCGATTAAGACAGTCTTCCCACCTAAAGTGATAGGCAATTGAGGAAGAACACCCATAGATTCACCAGGTCTTCTATCATAGGCCAACAACTGACTCTGAGCTGTCAACAACTTTGGGGAACCCAAAGCTTTCCAAGTCAAAGAGGATATAATACTTGTAGAGGATCCTTCATCCACCATACATCGATAGACATTTGTGGAATTAACTCTGACCTTTATTTGGAAAGGTGCAGCAGAAGGAAGACGAGGCTCGACAAGATTATCCCAATCAAAGGAAACATTCTTGGAACTTGGAGGGGGAACATTCGAAGAAACCGAAATGCCCCCTATACTAGAAGACTCTGTACTAGAAATTAAGCAGACTCTTTTGTTAGGCGCTTCACCCCCCAAAAGAGGAGTGTAATCGGCCAGCGATTGCACTGGCTCAGCCACATGATCAACCAATGATTGATGGGATTGACGGGAAACCATATCAGATGCAGGAGTAGAAGAACTTTCAGACTCGGACCATACCCTTTGAACCTCTGGAATACCAGGGCATAAATGAGTAAGATGGTCCCCCTTGCATATCTTACAAGGGAACTTAGGCTTAAAACTTCTACGTCCAGGTTTCTTATCAACCTCCATTCCGCCAACATGACTAGCAGTGGTTTGCGGAGAGTCCTGACCATGACATACAGAGGTCGGTGACTCTTTGCTAGTATGACTCTGCAGTGACTAGACTTATGCCCCCAGCATGACTTGCAGCGGCTGAAGGTCCATCTCCAACATGACTAGCAGAGGTTGAAGATGAAGTGCTAGTGTGACTTGCAGTGACTAGACTTGTGCCCCCAGTATGACTAGCAGCGGTTGAAGGCCCATCTCCAACATGACTAGCAGAGGTTGAAGACTCATCTTTAACATGACTAGCAGAGGTTGAAGATGAAGGGCTAGAATCATTCTTCTTCTTTGACTTCCTCTTTCTCCTCTTTTTAGATTTCTTGTTACAAGACGGAGGAGAAAAAGGAATCCCATATTTCTCTTTGAAAGAAGATAAACAATTAGCACCCATGTGATGCTCTTGAAATAAAGCATTCAACTGAGAGGCTTCAAGAGCATTTGGAATATTCGGAGTGGACCACAGCCAAATGGGCAGTCCAACATTCAACCCAGGTATATTCAAGGTGGCCATCAAGGGAATACCAACGTTTCCAAAGAAAGGAAAATCACAAGGATCCCCTTTTGGAAGGGTACCTTGGTTGGTTTCCACAGGAATATTGGCCATATCTAACTGATTCTCAAACCCTTCCCTTACGGGAATGTAGAAATGACTTTTCAAGGAATATAAACACACAATCAAGACCTTTTGCCCTTGAGGAGGCAACTCAACAACTTCCGAAAGAATGACCAAAAGTATTTCAAGATCGGCAGAGCGGTAAGCCAGTCACTTAGGACACAAAGTCCCAATGTGACAAGACAAGAAATACCTAAAGCCAACTATATACAAGGAGAAAAGAGCACTCACTAAAAAGTCCCTAAAAGAAATCAGCCAGTCAAACAACTTCCAAGTATTTCCGCTCCGGGTGATGAGGACCGGACACTAAAATACAAGAAAGTGGAGTAAGGGGCCTTCCAAAGATAGTCTAGGATAATGACGTCCCAGTCCTATCAGCGAAGGTAATAGAGGAAGTTATGCTGACCTCCTAACAACAGCCTACGCTGGTGCAAGCCCCCAAGCTTCGCACGGGTGCCCTCCAGTAGTACCGTTGAGAGTGATACAACGTCGACCTCAGGTGCCATGGGATTCCCCTCCGCAGCCACCTATGTTGTTCCCTAGGAGAAGCAACTATGGATACCAACTCGTTGTAGAAGCCAGGCGGAACAGTCGTGAGGTAAGATCGGACAAGTAGGAGAGGGGATATCTCTCTTCCCTGTCTTCAAAAACCCTCGTGCTTAGCTCCCAGATCCGGAGCTTTCCTGGTATTCCTCACGCTATTGGATTTGCACTCCTATGTTTGACAGTTTAAACGGCCTTGGAGAGTTAACTCTCCACTCGCCTAATCCAAGGCCCTAAAATCCTAAAACTTGTTGGTTTATGTAACTTAAAAGAAAAAGTTCTAGTTGATTTTAATTAGCGCTTGATTTTAAGGGTTGTTCTTTAAGTCAAAGGATGATGGAAGTGAAACTTGATGATGTGTGTATGACTCAACCAAAAATCAAAGAAAAAGTAACTACATGAATGCAATAATTTTTCTTTCGATGAAAAGAGTACTCTACATGGGTTGTAGGAAACATTTAGAAAGCAAAAAGTTTTCTTTTCTTTCCTTGTAACACCCTTCACACACGCAAAAACCAAAAGAATTGCTAATGCTTTAACGATGCAAACTAATGCAAAGTATAGTGAAGATGCAAGAATCGAAAACAACTCTAACAAGAAATGAAAGTTTTTTTGTTTATCAACTTTTCTTTTGCCACTTACAATATTTAGATGGAATCAAAGATGGTACAATTCGTCTAAATACTAAAAGCAAAACTCAAGATAACAAAAACACTTTCATTCAGCAAAAAGAAAACAAAATGAAAAGAAAATTCAAGAAAGCAAAAACTAAAACTTTTCAAAAAGTTCACTTGAAAGTAACAACAAAAAGGGTCTTTTTGAAAATGCTTTCAACAAAAACCGACACTTCACAATTGAAACAAGCAAGAAACACTTTTTGCAAGTTGACACCCAACAAAGAATGAAAACTCAACAAAAACAAATGTGTTCAAAAAGGCTTTCGACAATGGAAGGCAGCAAGGAAAGCTTTAGTAGCAATGACCAAAAAGAGATCAAAAAGACGGTTCCAAGAAAGTATTAAAATGACAACTTTGATGAAACAAAGAAGTAACTGGTCATAAAAATCGATTTTGTTAAGAAAACAAAAAAGTCACCAAGAAACAAAGTTAAACACAAAGATTAATAACAGTCTTTTCTGCTCTGATCACTCAGGGCAGCCAAGATTCCAATAAGGAAATCTTGTGTGTTCAAAGTAAAAAGATGATGACACTTGCAAACACAAAACAAGACCAAAACTCCTTATAATTAGGGAGAAGTCGAAGTAAGGAAGCTTGCTGTAAAAGAGAGAATTGATACTGACAAAGATGACTGTTTAAACTGACTGAAAGCACCAGACACATTCCAGAGACAAAAAGGTTTATAAATCCTGAAAGTTTCCAAGTATACGCGACTGCATTCAGTGCAAAATGCGTGTATACGCGACTGTGCCTGAGGAAACCTGCGTATACGTGGGTTCACTTCAGACAACAAGCGTTTATACGCTTCTGTAACTAAGCAAAGCAACGTGTATATGGTATTTCAAGAAAAATAAAAAAGAAACTCAAGAAACTGGTAAAACTCAAAAGTCAGAAACAGACCAAACAATAACAGTAAGCCAGCAAGCTACTGAGCCCTGATAGGCTTGACAAATGCCCAACTAGGAACAACAAGAATGTTGTTCCCCAGTGGAGTCGCCAATTCTGGTGCGGGATTTTATCCCCTAAGGCTCTTGGGTGGAACCCTAGCAGACTGAAAGTTGTCTAAATCAAGAAACATGCACACACACAGCCATTATGCTAGAAAAGCTATTTCTAAGGTGAGAAGGACTTACCTCAGGTCCTATGTTTGGGTAGTTCCTCAAGGGTGCAAACCCTTCTTCACGTCCCTTCCGCTCCTTTGCCCTACAAAAAAAACAATTCCAAGGAATGCAACAGTATATGGACAAAGATTCACATAAAAATCATCTTTATGTTATACAAGAAAGGAGTTAGTTATAAACTTTTAGACATCCATTCATACATGAAATTCAAACATGAACATCATTAACATAAAGAAAGAAGCATATCGGGAACAAGACGTGTTTCTTTATTAGACAAATAGAATAGTACAAAAAAGAGCAATATCACCTGAACCACTTCTGTAGGCTCAAAGCTCAGCCTCCTTCTGGATCCGTCCTGCCTCAAGCCTCTAGTAGGTCTCCTTCCAATACTCACTCCAAGATGTCATAACTAAGGGATGAACATCAAATCACAAGGAAACAAGGGTTTCCTGTACAATATGGGGGAAGTACAGAAGGCACAAGGGTCTTCAGACCTGATCAGGGGGAAATCTCAGTATAATAACCTTTCTCTATATTCTCTCCTCCCTTAGGCCTTCCCTTTGGTGTCTTTTTATACCAATTCCAAAGTAGTTTTTTAGTTAGAAATTGGTTGGGGACAGTTGAGGCCACGGGCACTAACAGGTGATTAGCAGGTAAAACCCGCGATCTCCGCCTGAAAATAAGGAGTTTTATATTTTTTTAAATGTTTTAATACATATACACGGGTTGGGTATATATGAACCCGCGTACACACGTGTTTAACTCAGGGCAATGTCACGTACATGGAATAAAACATTTTTTTTTTAGATTTTGGACCAGGTATGGAAGGAGGGGTTGCCCTAGGCCATGGGTGCAGCATCACAAACCATAATAGTGAGATTTGGAGCTATAACAACAACACATACTTATCCATCCAAAGCTTCAAATCTTTATAAACTTCCACATCCTCATCATTAGCCTGTGTGTTTTCAATGTGTTTTGCTGGCACTTGCAATTTTTTTGCCAAATTGACATTTATAAGATTTTCCTGGCAACTAGGATTTATAGACACAATGATTTTCTCCTTATGAATACATCCATGAACCTGCAACAAGGAGATACCAGTAGAAAATGAACCCTTACATGTCCCATTCCCCTATTTTCTAGCATGAGACCATTTGTCCAAAATAAGTTTTTCAAATTATTTATCAAAAAGTTCAAACAACTACTTGTTGTAAATTGACTTCCACCATCTATAAGCCTCATCTTGGAAACCAAGCGATAATAAATTTTTCCATTGTTTTCCATATGTGATCCTTTGATTTTGTATGAATTTTTTAATAGTAGGGCTATCATATTTTCCTGTAAAAAACATCTTGCTAGATGGCACGAAGAAAAAAAATCACTTACGTGGCGAAAATTTAAGGTGCCCACAGTTTATTCAATAATGCTTAGAATCCCTATTATGACCTGTTTTCAGAAATGGAATGACCATTTTGCATCTTCTCATGTGGTATAAATCCTGATTTAGGCACTCAAATTTCCTATTCGCATTGCCACTATCTCGCCGTCACAAAAATTTGCTGAAAAAATAGCTGATTTTAAATTAGCCCTTTTTTTCAGAATTTTGGGTGATAGCAGGAGTGTTACAATGCAGATATGAAATTCCAGTGTCTAGATCGGGATTTCTCTCCCATGAGAAGATGCAGAATGATCATTCCATTTACGAAAACGGGTCATAATAAAGATTCTGAGCAACGTTGACTAAACTGCGACCACTCGAAATTTTCACCAAGTAAGTGAGTTTTTTTCATGCCGTCTAGCAAGATGTTTTTTACAGGAAAATATGATAGCCCTACTATTGAAAAATTCATACAGAATCAAAAGATCACATATGGGAAACAATGGAAAATTTTATTATTGCTTGGTTTCCAAGATGAGGCTTACAGATGGTGGAAATCAATTTACAACAAGCAGTTGTATGAACTTTCGGATAAAGAATTTGAAAAACTCCTTTTGGACAAATGGTCTCAAGATAGAAAACAAGATAAGGGGAAACATGTGGGGTTATTTCCTACTGGTATATCCTTATTGTAGGGTCATGGATTGATTCAGAAGGAGAAAATCATTGTGTCTTTAAATCCAAGTTGCAAGAAAAATCTCATAAATGTCAACTTGGCAAAAACATTACAAGTGCCAGCAAAACACATTGAAAACACATAGGTTAATGATGAGAATGTGCAATTTTATAAAGATTTGGAGCTTTCAATGAATAAGTATGTGTTGCATTGTGATTTTTACACTTCAGATATGGATAACATGGATGTTGTTTTCGGATATCCTTGGATGGAATCCACAAGTACTATCAATATTAATGTGCAGAAGAAATTCCTAAAGCTCTGGTATAAAAAGAAGAAAATTACATTACAAAATATTTCCATCAATAAACAGGTAGAGTCCACAGAAGTTGAAGCAGAAGATGTTCTAGGGACTGAAATATCAAATGATGAGCCATTGAAGGTCAACAACCACACACAAACATCAAACTAGGTACCAGAAAAACAGGTAGAGGCGGAAGCAGAAAATGTTACAACAGAGGGGGACTTAGTGGTTAAAGTAATATTGAAAAACAAGAAACAACTACAGGGACCACAACAGGTACCAGATACCCATCAGGCTCCATTAGGTGGTGAATTAAAGAAATATACATCATCGGTTAACACTTCAGCATATCGCCACCCACATCACCCCGCAAGAAAACAACCAACGAGATGGCAAAAAATTAGCCACAAGGATAACAATCCTCGCATGACAGATAGAGAGGAGCGAAGATCCACCTAATACACATCAACACAGAAAGCTGCCATAGTCAACTTCCATCTCAAGTGAGCGAGGCACCAGCGAGATCGAGGGTTCACCTTTCTCTTGAATGGCTAGATGCACGTGCATGGTACCAATGGACTACTCTTTTGAGTAGATCTTATTATTTTGTGTTATTCCCATGTTTTGGGGACGAAACATGTTAGTGGGGTGGAATGAAGTATACCTAGCGGGGATAATATGGGGTACAAAGGGAGGTACCTAAGGGATTAATGTAATAATGGGATGGGCCATAGTAATAAATAAGGTGGTTAACCCGTATCATGTAAGGGACCACAAGTAGTTAGTAATAATGTAATGGGCCCATGGTATTAGATAGATGGTATTGAGGGAACCATGGTATTGTATGTATGAAGCCTATATAGAGGCTAGAGACTCCCCATTGAGAGATGTCAAAGTAATATTGTATGAACATGCATATGGCTTGTGGAGTGCTCTCATTCCTTAAGGAGTGAATGTATGGTATTTCCCTACTTTAAGCGTTTTGATCAGTATAAAAGCATTTCTATCTATTTAAATCTTGTTATTTCTGGGTTTATTTGCATTGTCTTATATTTCATATTAGATCTATAACACACACACCTGTCCTCTACCTCCCCCTTCCTGGTTCCATCGCCTCGGTCCCTCTTGATTTCTTGTGTTGCACCCTGATCAGGGGTTCCCCTCTCCTCCTTCGTCATATTCCAATATTTTTACTAAGTTTGCCATCTCCTCCATTTGGTATAACTCTTCCTCGTTTGCGTCTACAGTTCTTCCTACATGACTGCTCCCCCAATTTGCCAGGTTGTCAGCTGATGCGTTGCCTTTCCTTCTTACATGGGTGGGGAGGATGTAGTCTATCTGTCTGGTTACTTTACCAATCTCCTGCACCAACCAAACGGTTTCTCTAGCTTCGGCTGATCTTCTCCCACTGGGTTCCTAGCTGTAGTTATTTGACTATTTCGATTGACATTTTCGAGTCTCCTTCAACCTGAAGTTTTTGGTATTTCTCTCTTATTGCAATTTCCAACCCTTTTTCAGGGCGTGAAGCTTTGTTTCAGTGTTTGTCGCGTTGCCATAGTCCATCGCATAGATTCCGAGGGTCCTCCCCCTATCATCTCTGAATACTCTGTCGGTCCTTGCCTTGTCGGGATTCCCTTTCGCAGCACCATCGAAGTTTAATTTGATGAACTCCTTCTGGGGTCTTCTGAATTGGTTGACTTCCTCCGCCTCATTGGTTTGGTGTTTCCTGGCTGGCTTATGCATCATGCATGGTTTTAGGTTTAGGCGTGTCATTATCTTTATTTCTTTTGGGTTAGTTTTCCAATCCTCCTCGAACCAGTTCTCTGTTAGAATTCTCTCTGATGTTTTGGATGATGTGGTTCCATAATTCTGTTTTTCTCTACCTTCCTCCTTGAAGATCAATCTGTTTCGTTCTTTCCATATATTCCACAGAACAAATCCTAGCGAGAGTCTCCATGCCCTGTACAGGATTGTATTTTGGTATGGTTTTTCCTCCAGTTCTCTATTGTTGTTTGCATGTTGTTTGGATTCCTGTTGCTAATTTCAAAAATTTGCTGATGTTGTTTCTACAGGTTTTCACTAACGTTGCAACCATTGGTTAGGTGCTCCATTGTCTCTTCCTGTTCTCTGCAGAGGGCACATCTCGATGGGCCTTGCATTCATTTTTTTTGCAGTTGGTCCCATGTTAGTGCTTTCCCATGGCTCAGGATCCAGATGAAGAAGGCTATCTTTGACCATGTTTTTGCTTTCCATATACTTTCCCATTTTTTTTTTTTTAATTTCTGGATGTCTATTGCGTTATGCTTTTATTTGGTAGCCTTCTCCTATTATAAACATGCCTTTGATTCTGTGGCCCCATCGTAGGGTGTCCAAACCTTCTTTTATCGCTATTTTCCTTGTTGCCATTTTCTTGTCATAGAATTCCCATTGGGGTGTTTCTGGCGCTTTTGGCCAATTTTGCTGTTCTTTCCATTTTCTCTAGTATCCTTTTGGTTCTGGGCACCAGTAATTCTGTATTGTGTCGCCCTCGTGTAAGTTGGTGAATCTCTGTGAGCTGCGGCTGGCTGTTGAGTTTTTCTCTCTGTTGCCACGCTTCTTCCTAGAAGTTGGCTTTATCTCCTCCTTTGACTTCCCAGAAGCTGTGTTCTTTGATCAGATCCTTGTTGGCATTGGCGAGGTTCCAGATTGCGGAGCCTTTCTTCTCGTTTTGGTTTCTCAACTTTCCTTCTAGGGCCTTGGGCATATCGTATTTTCTCTCCCATAGTTTTTTCCAGAGGTCTACCCCTCCCTGAATCCATCTCCACCACAACTTTGCCCCCATTACTTGATTCAAGATGTAAGGATCTCACAGTCCAAGGCCTCCATCTTTTAGGGATTTTCTCAGCCAGCTCTAAGATAGAAGCACCCATTTCTTTGTCGTACTAGGTCCTTGCCATAAGAATTTTTTGAACATGTCTACCATTTTTTGGCAGACTGTTTTGGGGTGGCTTGGCTGGTTAGTTGGTATATCGGGATGGATTGAAGCACTGATTTTAGTAGAATGATGCGGCTCGGGATGTTCAGTGTTCCGTTGAATCTTTCCCATCAAGATGTTCCATTTGGCCACTCTGTTTTGCTGGTCATTTAGCTGGATACCCAGATACTTTGTGGGGAAATTCCCAATTCTGAATCCCATGGATCTTGCTAGGAAAGCTTGGGAGGGTGCTGGGGTGTTGAAGAAATATATATCCACTTTCTCTTTATTTCTCTGTTCGAGAGGCACTTGTGAAATCTGTGAGAATTTCTATTATTTTTCTGGCTTCTTTGAGTGTTGCTTGTCCATATAGTATTACATCATCAACAAATTGCTGGTGGGTTAGAGGAAGATCATTCCCCCAGAGTCTTAGACCCTTATATTGTTTGCTGTATACTTTGACTTTGATGTATCTTCCTAGACCTTCGGCTGCGAGGATAAACAAGAATGGTGATAATGGGGTCGCCTTGCCTGAGCCCTCTGGTTGCATTGAAAGCTTCTGTAGGTGTTCTGTTGAGCAGGATTGATAGAACTGGAGTGGTTACCATTGACATTACCCAACTTATCCATCTCTCATCGAAGCCAAATGCCTTTAGGATTTTTTGGAGGTATCCCTAGTTTAGTCTGTCGTAAGCTTTGGCCAAATCTAATTTTACCAGCATCCCTTTGGTTTTTGAATTTTTCAATGAGTGTATTGCTTCTTGTGCCACCACTATGTCGTCTGTTATTTGTCTGCATTTGACAAACCCTGTTTGCTCTTGGGATATCAACCCAAGTAGTATGAGTTTCAGTGGGTTTACTATTATTGTAGCTAAGATTTTATATATAACATTGCAAAGAGCTATAGGTTGGAATCCTTGTGGTTCTTCTGAGTGCTTTGTCTTTGGTATCAGGGTTAGAAATGTAGCGTTCAAGGCTGAATGCATTCTTTTGGTACATCTAGATTCCTCTACTACATTCACTATGTCTTTACTCATGAAGGTCTACGTTGCTTGGAAGAATTCTGTAGTGAAGCCATCAGGCCCAGGTGCTTTATTTTTCACCATATTTTTGATTGCCTCCTCCACCTCCGCTTTCATTATTGCTCTTAGTAGAGTCAAATTATGATCTCTACTTACTAGGTTAGGGATATGTTGACTAATTTTGCGAATATTGTCCTCCCTTCTGATATTTGGTTCTGTCATGAGCCCTTTGAAATGCTGAACAAGCAGATTCTCCATTTCGTCCTTCTGTGTTAGCCTGTTGCCTTGCTGGTCCATTAGGGAGAAAATTTTGTTCTGTTGTCTATGCTGTATCATTGCTTTATGGAAAAATTTCGTGTTTCTTTCTCCTTCTTTTAACCATTGAATTCTTGACTTTTGTTTCTAACGAATTTCCTCTTGTTTTCTCCTTTCTTCCAATTTATTTATCACAAGTCCCTTCTCTTTTGCCAGCTCTTCGCTTCTTCCTTCCTCTATGATTTTCTGTTGTAATTGTTTCATCTTTATGTAGTATACCTAGGGGGGATAGTATGGGGTACAGAGGGAGGTACCCAAGGGAACAATGTAATAATGGGATGGACCATAGTAATAAATAAAGTGGTTAACCCGTATCATGTAAGGGACCACAAGTAGTTAGCAATAATGTAATAAGCCCATGGTATTAGATAGATGGTATTGAGGGAACCATGACAATGACCCATGGTATTGTATGTATGAGGATTATATAGAGGCTAGAGACTCTCCATTGAGAGAGATGTCAATGATTATTGTATGTACGAGCATATGGCTTGTGGAGTGTTCTCCTTCCTTAAGGAATGAATGTATGGTGTTGCCCTACCTTAAGGGTTTGATATCACTAAAGAAGCATTTCTATTTATTTCTATCTTATTATTTCTTGGGTATATTTGTATTATCCTATATTTTCAGATCAGATCTATAACAAGTGGTATCAAAGCACTTTCTTGGGCAAAGCGGAGAATTTTTTTTTAATTATTTTTGCAGGAACTTTTTGGGGCAGCGAGTTTGCAGATCAGATCTGTACGTGCTGGGGCAATATTTGCAGAATCTAATTGCAGATATGGGTTTTTTGTGAAAAATACCCAATTTGGAAAAAAAATCGGCCGAATTGGGGTCTAGATGAGGGAGATACCGCTGATTTAAAAATCAACTATGTTGTAGACATTTTTCGAGGCAACAAGTTTGCAGATTAGATCTGTATGTGCTGGATCAACATTTGCAGAATCTAATTGCAGATCTGGGTTCTTTGCAAAAAAAAATCCAATTAAAAAAAAAATCAGTCGAATCGGAGTCCGGATGAGGGAGATCTCGCTGATTTAAAATATATTTTTTTTTGTTGGTTCAGAATTTTTTGTGACGGTGGGATAGTTGCAGTGCCTAGATCAGAATTTTTATCACATGGGAAGAAGCAGAATGGTTGTTCCCTTTCAAAAAATAGGTCATAATAGGGATTCTGAGCAATATTGACTGAATTGTGGCCATTTCGAATTTTCGCCAAGTAAGCGATTTGTTTTACAAACCCTCTTCATGGCTTATAACAGTAAGTTTTTTAAAGGAAAATTTGATTGGTCTTCTATTGAAAATTTTATAGCATATCATAAGTTGGACCGTCCAGGGTGTTGGAAGGACAAAATAGGGTCTTATTTGAAAAATGAGGCCTATATATGGTGTCAATCACTTGACAATGAGTTTCTGAAGTTATGTAGTGCTGATGAAATAGAAGAACTACTTTTGGACGAATGGTCTCATACTAGAAAGGAGAAACTACAAAACCTAACAAATATTTTATTTTTACAGGAAAGAAGGAAACCGAGAAACCTAAAGGGCTATTTTCTGCTGGTATCTCCTTATTATAGGTTCATGGATTGATTCAGAAGGAGAAGATCATTGTGTCTATAAATCCTAGCAGCAACCATAATTTTATCAATGTTAATTTGACAAAAAAATTGCAAGTTCTAGCAAAACACATTGAAAACACACAGGTTGATAATGAGGATGTTCAAGTTTATAAAGATTTGAAGCTTTCTATGGATAAGTATGTGTTGCATTGTGATTTTTATACTTCAGATATGGATAACATGGATGTTGTTTTGGGATATCCTTGGATAGAATCTTTAGGTACTGTCAATATTAATGTGTAGAAGAAATTCATGAAGCTATGGTATAGAAAGAAGAAAATTACATTGCAGGATATTTCCACTAAGACCGAAGCAGAGACTATGGAGGCAAAAACACAAAGCTCTAATGACACTTACACATCAGATGATGAGCCTTTGATGGTCGACAATCAAACACAAACATCAAACCAGGTACCAGAAAAACAGGTAGTGTCCAAGGAGGCTGAAGCAGAAAATGTTACAGGTACTGATACATCAGATAAGGACTCAGTGGTTGAAGTAATATTGGAAGATAAGAAACAACAGCAGGCACCACAACATGTACCAGACACCAATCAGGCTCCATTAGGTGGTGAATTAAAGAGCGATACACTATTGGTTAAAACTTCAACATATCACCACCCACATCACCCCGCAAGAAAACAACCAACAAGATGGTAACGAATTAGCCACAAGGACAACAACCCCTGCATGACATATAGAGAGGGGCGACGATCCACCTACTACACATCAACACAGAAGAGCCGTCAGGGTAAACTTCCATCTCAAGCGAGCGAGGCATCAGCTAGATCGAGGGTTCACTTTTCTCTGGGATGGCTAGATGCACGTGCATGGTACCAATGGACTACTCTTTTGAGTAGATCTTATTATTTGTGTTCTTCTTATGTTTCGGGGACGAAACCTGTTTAAGGGGGGGTGGAATGTAATATACCTGGGGGGGATAGTATGGGGTATAGAGGGAGGTACCCAAGAGAATAATGTAATAATGGGATGGGCCATAGTAATAAATAAGGTGGTTAACCCGTATCATGTAAGGGACCATAAGTAGTTAGAAATAATGTAATAAGCCCATGGTATTAGATAGATGGTATTGAGGGAACCATGATAATGACCCATGGTATTGTATGTATGAGGCCTATATAGAGGCTAGAGACTCCCCATTGAGAGATTTCAAGCATTATTGTATGAACAAGCATATGGCTTGTGGAGTGTTCTCCTTCCTTAAGGAGTGAATGTATGGTGTTGCCCTACCTTAAGGGTTTGATCAATAAAGAAACATTTATATCTATATTTAGATCTTGTTATTTTTGGGTATCTTTGTATTTTCATATATTTCTGGTTAGATATATAGCACATATTGATACTACATATCATTTTATTAGAGAACTTGTGAGGAATGGAGAAGTTCACTTGAAGCCTTGTAAATCTAGTCATCAATTGGTTGTTATATTTACTGAGTCGCTAGAAAAAGGCATGTTTGAGTTTCATAGAACGAACTTGGCTGTTGTAAGCCTAGCTGAGACATAGACTAGCAGGCATGTCTGAATTGTCATGAGTCATGTTTAGTTTAGAGGTTGTAATTAAAGGGGGGTGTTAAAATAAGCTATTAAATCCCGGATGAGGAGTTGGCTAAAATTAGAGATTCAGTTAACTAAGTTTTGAGGGTTGAGTGTTGGAGTGTTGAGTCAAGTCAGGTTAAGTGATAGATGACCTTTAGGTTTTAGGCAAGTTGCTAGTTGGAAAAGGTTAAAAACCCTTCACTCGGTTCATTGTAAGTATCAAGTTTTTTGTGATCAATAGAAGAGCCGCAACTTGTGTGATTTGTGTGTAAATTTTATGTTTTAGGTTCTCTATCTTTCCAACAAAAGGTGTGTCTAGTAATTATGTTTTCGTGAGAAAAAATTGTTATATTTTATATCATAAAAAAAGTACATATTACATGGGACTCTTTTGCATCAAAATCCTTGATCCACAACTTTTTTATTATCAAACTACACTAACATCATGTTCCATGGTCTTTTGTATGTATTTTTCAATTGCTCCCAACCAAAAAATGACCAAAGAAAACTTAGTTATATTCTAATAAAAAATTATTTGTCTGTCATCATTTTCTCATAATTTACATCATCACATAAATGAAGCTTATTGTTAACTAATTCCCCTTAACGAAACTATAAAATAAGTACACTTAGATAATGATAATACTACTTACATTTGAAAAAATATAATGTTCAAAAGTATAAAATATATGACACTCGGATCTATGGCAACACCTCTTTTGGATAACTTGTCCTCAATGTGGTTCTGCTCCTATAGATGTGTCTCAAATAAATTTGGTGAAAGAACATAGCCGAAGTGTGGATGCTCCTCATCCAATTAGATAGAAAAAATGGGTCAAAACTATTGTGTCCATTAACCGAGTCCATAATGCCTTTGGAGTCCCCAAATACTAGAATATCATTAATTCCAAGTCATTTTGCACAAATGAGTACACCCCAAACGGCGATAATTTATGCTAGCTACTCATACAATTAAATAGAAAAAATGGGTAAAAATTAGTGTATCCATTAACCCAGTCAATAATGTCCTTGGAGTCCCCAAATACTAGAATATTATTAATTCCAAATCATTTTTCACAAATGAGGATACCCTCAAAAACGATGATTTATGCTCCAGTATTGATGCCCCTACAACCCTCCCACCAGAAATGGAAGTAGCATCCAATCTTAGTGACTATGAATGCACCACATTATTACTCTGTATTTTAGCCAATGCCATAGAGAAACCCCATTGGGATCCTTTGCCAAAAATCACATTTTTTAATCCTGGTCTTCTTCTATAAATGTTTCCTGCGACCAATTTCTGAAAAAATATGCCATAATCCATAATGCAGTGCTCCTCACATTCACATCCACCACTGTAATATCGAATATCCTTCTATTCCCACATTTCCATATGCACTAAATGATGTAAAAGAGCAGAGTGCAGTAAGTCAATTGTATCCCAAGCTAGTGTTTTAAACAATCGTCCAATGAGCTGGTGACAACAGCAAAGACAATGTGGAGTGTCTGGTAACTTATCTATGGAATTGATTTCCTTTACTGCTGGTTTTTTTATGTTTTATGTGTTATTTATACACATAAATTATAAATATTAGGATCATGTTCGAAAAGAATATTATTTTCAGAAAAATGTTAACCATGGATATTGATTATTTAGATTGTTGAGAAAGTTGAATGGCTTGTTTAAAGTGACTAAATTATGTTTCTTCAAAATATCCCAATATAAAAACTTAGTTTTCGCATAATTCTACGCAAAGAATACGAACCACTATAACCACTATAAAAATTTATGTTTCCTATAATATAATATAACTATGAAAATTTACATTCATATAAATATAAATATTTGTGTTTGCTCGTGTCAAGAGTCGACTCAGTTGAGAAAAATATGTAGTAGAAGGTCACAATGATGTGCTATGTGGACAGAAATAAGGTTCTGAAGGAGTGGTAAATAGGCAGCGCTTTGGACGGATGATAAAGCAATCAGAACATTGCTGAGTGACACTGTCCAAATTCTTGCTCTCTTATGTAATTATAGTAATACTTTTGTGGTATTTGTGAAAATATTAATTAATTAAAAAACGGTTCTATAAAAATTATTTGTGTATTAATTAGACTATTGTTGGATATAGCTGATATTTCAATTGTGTATATATATCTAATGATTCAATGAACGAGATGTAAAGCCACTAAATCAATTATTGTCTTAATGCATAGTATTTAATATTTGGTATAGCAGAGACAAAATGTAAAATTAATCCACCAATCATTAGTGCATTAACATTAAGCTAATCATCAATTTATTGATTTTACTTGTTTTTATTGGATATTATTTTATTTTCATCCAAGGAAGGAAATGTAAAGCCATTAAACTAAGCATTACTTTAATGCATAATGTTTAATATTCAATATCCAATATAAAATTAATAAACCGATCATTAATTTAGTACGTAAGATATAGTCGACAACACACTTCACATTATTATAAAAATTTAAATTTTTTAATATTGATAGAGTTGAGTATCCGATGGCCTTAAATTAGTTTTAGAAAAAGTTATACCTTTGACTATCGTGGTTACGAAATTTCGTTATCATAGTTTAAAAAATTATAAAACCATCTTGATCGTTCTTTTAAACTATGAAAACAGGTAGGGTATCTCTGAAAAAGGTCAAATTTGATGAGTGAGTCTGTTTTGACATTCCATCCATGTTCCTAATTCCCCTCTTAATCACATTGTAATACATGGATGTCAATGTAATTTTGATTGTGTGGATTAGTACATAGATTGAGTGTAACTTAGGTTGAGATTGAGAATGCATTGATCCTGGCTCCTCGTAGCTATTTAAATCTATAACTATGCTTACATTGACCTTTAGGGGGGTTTTTCATTCTCTTGTCTAAGTTTACCTTCCAAGGTTTTATGTGCTTGAGGCTCTTCATGGTTACATGTAATTTAAACTCGTTAGTTAGATTTAGGTTGGGAGAGGCTCTTTATATATGCCAAGAATTTGGTTTCATGTTAGTTGTATGTATTATTTTGTTGAAATAGAATGATATAAGAAGATTATTTTTTATTTAATTTAGTTGGCTTATGTTGGGACAAACTCTTTATAGGTACCAAGAATTTAGTTTTATTTTGTTTATGTATTATGTTGTTGAAATATAATGATATAAAACGATACAATATTTATTAATTTTAAATTCAAAACTCAAATTCTTATAAATTTCTTTTTGATGATATAAATCTATTTACAATTAAGCAAAAGTTTCAAGGATATCATTTGGCTAACTTGGATAATGCAAATTTATTCATATTTCAATTTTTTACAATGTTTTTACTAAATTAAGGGGGAAAAGGAGGTTATTTTGCTACAAAATTATCTTACTATAGTAACATATCTATTCAAAGGGGCTTTGTGAGAAAAATTGAACAGAACAAAATGATGAAGCAAAGGACTTCTTCTTCTCAATATTACAAGTCCCTTAAATACGATTGCATTGGAAACATTTGTAATAAATGACTGGAGTGAAAGCCAATTAAACTGGACTTAATTCAAACTGAACTAGGACACTTCGAGGGACGACTTTGACACCCAATCAGGTGGTTGGAATTATATTCTCCAACGCTCACCCTTAATTACAACCACATAAAATTTTTACTAAGATGCATGTTGGTCTATGTCTCAGCTAGGCTTAAATGTAAAAAAAATAATGAGATCATCTCAACTTCTTTTTATTTTTCCTTTCTTCTAGATTACATAGCCTCTAAATTGTTTAAAATTTTTCTTTTTGTTGTATCCTTCAAATTTCAATTTCATCATTTTCTGGTGCAGGTCTACCATTATTCTAGGGTTTCTCAACAAATCCTGGAATTCTTCACAAAATGACTTGTATGTGGGTCCTTGCCACATATTATCTTATGTACTGTGTTTTTCATCATAAATCTTCTACAACATAAGACCATAATATGTTTTCATCTCTTGAGGACTCTAATACCTAAAAATTTCATTAATTTATTCATCATGAATGTTGTCTTCAACATTCATTTATGTAGCTTCTATGCAGACCTCATCAAGACATGGTGTTGCAAGCCATCTTTCAAAGAAATTTAATTCTTCTTCATAATCGCTCAGTGTACCTACACACTAGAAGTCAATGTTCAATTTAAAAACATATGAAAAACCAAATTGGTTATGTTCCTTTTTCTCTGCAATGAGAGTCTCCTATTCTGCTTCCAGCTCTACTTCTGCCTCTGTCTTTTCTTTTTCTTTCCGGGCTTCCTTCTTTGCTTCTGCCTCTATCTCTATCTTTGTCTTTTTCACTTCTGTACTAACCTTTGCTACTGTAGACATGTTGTCTTCCACTGACGCAAGTGGGTTTTTCTCACTGAATAGCATCATGTCTATATGATGTTTTTGTTGCATTACCTACAATTATTCATCATTAGCCAACAATTCTTCATCAAAATTTACATCAGCAATATTCATCCTAGAATTGACTGCTCCAATGTTAGCTTCATTTTCCTCAGCAATCTTTGTTGGTGGATTCACCAAACTTTCATCAGCAAGCTCTGTTGCTGGATTCACCAAAATTTCATTAGCAAGCTCTCTTGATGGATTTACCAAATGATCCTCCACTTGCCACTATGCACAGTGGGGTTCGTCATCATCTACGTTCTCCTTCTCTCTTTCTTCTGCAACTTCCTCACAGATATCATCCACTTGTTGTTGAACATAGTGGGATTCAACAACCTTTTTATCTCAATGTAGATCTTCTTCTATAGACCCACCTTCATCTTCAACTTAAATGCTCCAACTTACACAAAAATGCCTGTCAAGGGTATCCCAGGCTTCCTTGGCTGTCCTCACATTTGAAATCAGGGTAAGAATGTTGTCTTCCTTTATGCATTTCAATGCAAAGGCATCATTTTTCCTTTTCTCTTCCAAATCTAAAAGGATACCAAACATATTTAAGTTTCGCTTTGACCTTTTCAGCCTCTTGGTTTTTCCCATTTCTTGAGTGTTGGTTCACTGTGACTCAACAAGAAACAAAATATAGATATCACATCTAACTGCAATAAAAATGCCTCTGGTTTTTGGCTTCCACAAACAAACAAGTCTACAAATTTTCACAAAGGCGACATTTTCACAAAATCTTTAACAAGAATAACACAATCCCCAGAACCGATTGGAAGAATGAACATTTTTTCGATGTCATTTTTCAAAAAAACAAGATTTTTTTTTTAAATTCCCTCTTTTAAAAGCCTTATAAAAAACAAACAAACAAAAACAAAAACACTCTGTAAAATTCTTGAAAATCTCTTTTTCCAATAAAATGGGCTCCTTATTATTAAAACAAAAACCATCTTGTTTAAATCCTTTAAATACCACAAAACAATCCTTTCTTAAAAAAAACTTGGAATAATTCCCTTTTGAAATCCTCATACCACTTCTTAAACATTATTCAACTTGAACGAAAGCCGTTTTGGTATTTAACTTAAAAACCTTGGAACGAAGTGTGAGGCAATCACTTGAACACGTGCAGGCACCAAAAAAAAAATCATGTAACCTCGAAACTTCAAGGAGGCTTTCAAAACGATATTTACTCTGCTCTTTTCCAAAACGACTTTCGCTCCACTCTTTTATCAAAAGTGTTGGGCTCGTTTGATGTGCACAGTTCCGATGGGTTTTATTTGCGCAACTGTGCACAATTCTTCAATGCAGAGGGTGTAGAAATGTTAAGAAATCAAGAAATTCGTAATTTTATGACTTTGTGTGCAATTGTTTCTTGGTTGAGCTGCGAATACGACATACTGAGCCTCTTTTACAGCCACGTAATTCCTCTTTTCTCCTCGGCATTTCACGCTTCTTCTTTGCAAGGCCAAAAGATTTGAAACGTTTCTCTCTCTGTAGTATTATTCGACCTGGTGATTTGATACCGCGATAAAAATTAAGATAACAAAACGATGGAGTAAAGGACTTTCTCTTTTCATTATTACAAATCATTTAAATAAGATTACATTTGAAACATCAAAAATAAATCACTAGAGTGAAATTCGACTAAACGGGATTTAATTGAAATTAAATTAGGACAATTGGAGGTACGGTTTTGACACCTAATCAAGTGGCTAGAATTACATTCTCCAACACTTTTGACTAAAGGTGGAATTGCTTAGTTGACGACCATTAACCAAGGTTCCATTCTTATGGATAGACCCCCATTTTCATTTTAAGGAACACCACAAAAATTTTAGCAGAATATCATATGACTTATTGGGAAGAGAATTTGTATCACTAATTGTGTTCAATGGATATCTATCATTAGCAATGCTATCTGTCTTCTATCATATTAATGCATCATATCTATCCTTGATGGGTTTGTATTGCAATAAAGTGATGCATCTCTCCCTTATGGGACTGTATCACATTAATGTGATCTCTCTTGCTAGCGGGTATTGATCATATTAATGTGAAATTTATCTCCTTCACAGGTTTGTTTGACATGAGTGTGATGTCTCTCTCAATACTGATATTGTTAGTACTACATTAATGAAACATTTCTCTCTCGATCGGGTTTTTATCGTATCAATTTCACACTTCTCTCTTTGGTGGATTTTTATCATGTTAATTTCACATCTCTTCCCCTATGTAGTTTTCATCATGTCAGTGTGACGTCCCTCTCCCAATGGTTTTTTATGACATTAATATAATATCACTATCCCTAAAGGCTTTATACCATGCCTATCCAACATATCTATTCCTAAGGGGTATGTATAATGGAAACTGAAGTCTCTATCCACATTGGATTTGGGTAATGCCATTGCATTATGGATCACCCTTGGGAGGTTGTATTGCACCATTGCAATATTATATATGTTGTGAGAATGTATTATATCAATGTGACATGATATTTAATTGTATTTATGGCTATAAATAAACTCAGAGAACATGGCAATGAAACTTGAAGCATATACACAACACAATTTAAAAAGGAATTTTCACCCAACATAATAGAGGGAACTCATATTAAATTAATCTATTAATCTAAACTTGAAAGTATCACACACATGCGTCAATGGAAACTTCATCATTATCATAAATCTTAATACAATTCCCTTTTTAGAAGACACATATTGGTATAGGCCTCAACTAGGTTTACAATGGGTTCTAAGAATTTTAATACTTCAACTTGTTCTTCCACACTCATTGAGAATCCACCTTATTCTCTATTAGAAAATATGAAATGAATAAAAGACTTCCTCATTTTGTTCTCATAGTCCCTTTGGTTTCCACACATGGAATTTTCTTTAATTACCAGAACCATTAATTATACTAAAACATTAATTCTATCTTATCATTGAATCCCACCTGTAACCTCTCACTTATCATTATAACAACACCAACCTTAAATGTTGGAATCCCATAAAATCAACACCACCCTTTACTTTCCCTTGTCCCTTTTATAAGGGTGCACCATGTCTTGAGGAAACAATGAGTACTACGCCCTTTAGTGTCGCAATCCACTTCCTTTTGAAGCCTCCCTTAGGTTTTTACCACTCCCCATCACTAATATAAAAGAGGGATTTGATGACTCCCATTTCCATATACCTCTTCAACAATGAGTACTACGCCCTTTAGTGTCGCAATCCACTTCCTTTTGAAGCCTCCCTTAGGTTTTTACCACTCTCCATCACTAATATAAAAGAGGGAATTTGATGACTCCCATTTCCGTATACCTCTTCAAGTAATCCTATCCAAGCTCCTCCAAGGAACTATGAAAACATTTATGATGGAAAATGCATGGACTATACTGTAATTTATTGTCCTCCTATTAGTCTCTCTCCCACATTTGTGTCACATTTATACGAAATGGAAATAGTTAAAATATAGTTGATAACTATTGGTCAATATCTTCAAAGATGAGAAGAATACATTTATGAAATAAGAAATAGTTAAAAAATGTTTTATAAATATTAGTAAATATCTTCGAGGATGAGGAGGATACGTTTCCATCAACTACCCCTAGTAAAATGGGAAGTGAGATCGCACTAGTCATAAGAATAATCAAATGTTAAGATAATGGCCTCTAGATTTCTACCAATTTCTTTGCTAAAGTAAAAGAAACTTCCAACACATCACTAACTTCCCAATCAACCATACAACCCTTCGTCATATTCAAGTTCTATATATAATTCTTTATTTAACCATTTATGCAATTTCTTCTATCTCATTTTGAAATATATCCAAAACACCATCATTGTAATCATACTAATCTACGTGTTTAATGTTGTGAGGAAATCCAAGCCTCATGACACTTGTAGCACATAACAATTATTCATAGTTCTGTTCAGAATCCTGGAAGGTCCTATTTTCTTTATTTTATGCGTGTTATATTAACCTCCTATGAACCTTTTATTTTATTAGGAATGTTTGCAAAATCTCCCCTACAATTTTTTTATGTATTTATTTCTTGACATTGCTTTGTTTATATACATGGTTACTCCATTATAGATTATATTTCATTTATGCATGAACTTCCCTAACAAATTGTTATAAAAAAGACTTTACATCCCCATTTTTCCTACTCGCTTCTAGTAATCATGAAAAATTTGTGACTCATGGAGACATGAAATCCATAATTTTGAATGGACAATTTCTCATAGTCCTATTTACCAAAATGTTATACACAAATTGTTATTTTGACAACATTAAAATTCACTATACTCATTTGTCTTACAGGAAACATGTTATTAGGTTTCCAAGTCTCATGCTAACAACATTGATTTTCCCATTAGTTTGTGGAAGATATGAATAACGTAATTACAATTTCGTATCCAAATTTTTCCATGATTTCACTTAAGCACTACATCAAAACTTTTTGTCCCTATCTTGGGTTATGCTTCATAGCATGCCATTCAACCAAACTACTATTCTAAAGACGTAGAGAACTATGTTTAACATCACTAGTTTTGTAACACTTCCACTCCTATGTACTAAATTCAGACTATGGAAGGTGTTATTGATGCCTTAACCTAACCTTCATGGTTTTTCATGAAAACAAGGTTATGGAAATGCTCCTTTCAAATGTTTGTGGAATTAAAAACTACCATCATTATTGTATCTAGCTCGATGAGATATTTCCAACGATATAACTTTTTCCTCGATCTGAGTTTGAGATCAAAGAAATGCACAAAGGACTTTTGGCCTATTAATGATTACACAACATCATTGAAATGCCATGTGGTGCCTACCTGCCTTCTTATTTGGTTTGAGTAGCAATGTCACGTTGACCTATGGGTCCACCCACCTTGGAACAGTGCAACTTTACTTAGCCACATTTTATTACAATATGTATATAAACATATATCGGCCACAGGGTAAGGAATTGGGTCCATAATGAACAGGGAAACTTTTAGGGGCTAATTTTCACAAGCTAACTAATCTTCAATTCTATTTAAAAAAAAAAGATTCACTAATTTCCATTTTTTCCTAAAAATGATTCTCCAAAATTTACAATACATAATTATTTTACCTTAACAATTGCCAAAATTTTATATATACTAATATAATATCATTGGAAATTTAAATATTTCTACAAAAATATCACCAAATATTTAAAAGTTTGTGTATTAGGGACTAGAAAGATTCGCCGAAGTTTCTAAACTTTAAGATAAATTTCTATCTTTAAAATTTTCCCTCATAGTGAATCACACCCCAAAATTGTGCATTCATCGAATTAGGCCCACCTTACCCAGCTAATCACAACTTCATGTCAATTTTTCCTAGTGGCCACAAGCTACATGCTCCTTGTTGCATGCGGCACACCTCTCCTCATGTCAAGGAGTTCCATTGAAAATTTGAAATCCCAAAGTGTGGTTAGCGAAGACTTTAGTGGAGTTCACCCTATGGCTTGGTACATACTTTCCCACTTAACGCTTAGATGTGTTATGGGCCTGACGGGTCGATAACTAAAAGTCAAGCTAGACATCTTCTAGCCATGTCATGCCGCGTCAGAACCATCGACTGTGACAAAATATATCATTGTGGCTATAGACCTATTGGATTTAGGGGGCCTGACCCAGGTTCAATGTTAGTTAGCCAAACAAATCCCTACACTACTGGCCCTTTCGGCATCAGCCAATGGAGTGCGAACTAAATTCTCACCTGAAGCAGTATGGGTGGATGCTGGAACCATGTTTCCGCACCCTTGAGATGGTTGTGAAGTCGGTTTATTCTGGCTATACCTACCTTCATGTAGGTTGCTTAGCCCTCTATTCCATCCTTCAGTACCTTCGTGAAAGGGTACGGTTGGTTTTCGCGTAGCCCTAACCTGCAACTTAGGAACTTTCACGTTTCTAGGGCAACGAACTGAGATATCTCCCAAACTAGGCTAAGTGTTTAATTTATCTTATTAACCGATCTTAGTTAGCTTCGTGTAAACATATGTTCTTACTTGCGTTCACTTAATAAACACATTTACATACATTTGCACATCATATAAACATTATAAGTGAATTTTAACATAACAAGACGCATAAATAGGAAATAAAGATGCATAAATTGTAGAATGCTTCTATTTATTGGTAATTCTAAATAATTACAGACTTGACCTGTACTACGCACTCAGCCGTAAGGGTCCGCGGACTCAGCTGCGGACTTCTAAGCCTCTACGCACTCAATTTTCGAGCCTCTACAACCCCAAACTTAGACTTCTAGTTTAGAGCTATCTCTCATACATCATATATTTATGTCTTCCTCTAACTACTTAGAGCTTAGCTCTTTTTATACAATCCCATGGTCCGTGGACCATGGGTAGATTTCTTACAGCTGACATTACATTTCCAAAATAAGGGTGGACAACCCTATGACCCTTTAACACCTACGCACTTCGCAACCACAGAATGCAGAGTCTTTACACTTAGATTACAAATTTGACCAAAATATGGGCTTTTAGCCCCAAAACTTCCCTTGGTGGATCCCGCGCCCAATAGGCCCCCAACACAAACATCATGACTTCCCCTCGAGATACTCTACAAGCACAGACATCTTAGTGCGAAAACCTCCCAACTCCGTCTAGATGACCGCAACCTCAGCAGCGCACTGAGCGACCCCCTGTTGGACTTCTTCCACTCTTTGCTTGGTGACTGTCACTAAACTGTTGCCCTGAATCTTCTATTGAGTTGCCTACAGTGTCATGAGCTTTCCTTCAATGGAAGTTGTGATCGTATATGCCTCATCTATCCATGGCTATAGGCATGCTTTTAGGACCTCTTCTTTGTGCCAAGCAGCATCTAGTTGTTCCTTAAGCACCTTTGCTTCCTGCATCTGTGCAACCCTCTATGTAAGGGCGACTATTTGTGTGGTCCCTTTGACCTTGTCATATCTTTTTTGTAGCTCACACGGCTCTAGCTCCAGGCGCTCTATATTTGGGTCCTCTTGTAGGGTGGTCAAAACCTCAAATGATTGTTCAAAAAGTCACGTGCAGTCTACGACTGCACTGTCAACTGCGGTTATTGCTGTTGTAAAATCGGTGGTACGTTGTTCCCTGAATTCCAATGGAGTTAAAGGTTGAGCCCTCAATTGCAATTTTTTGATCTGCAGGTTCAACTCTAACTGAATCCTGGCCATCTTTGTTCGAGCGTTAGGCACACCTACAGAAAACTTGCGGACGCGCACCTCAACCAGTTCTTTTGCCTGAGTGTCTAACTCTGAGACTGTTCGGCAGGCTTCCTCCACAACCTGCATGATCTGCTTATTTTTTTCCACTTCCTTGTTGCGTTGTAGGCCCAACTACTGGATGTTGATGCATTTCTCGCTCATCGCCTGTAGAGCATGACTCTCCTGGGCCCTAAGTTCCACGGTGAATCCATCCTGCAAGAGGTGGAGCTTCTCTCGAGGGAGCACAGCCATACTCAATCCCACCCCTTTCAGGCTACTAACCATGAGCCTCTTGGCCTCACTTTTTATAGTAAATGCCACATATGGTAGCAGCATTGCGTTGGTCACCCTTGTGTGCAAAATCTCCTCGGCAGCTGAAGTGTCGATTGCGAGGTTGGTGGACACTACGCCAACCTGTGGAGTGTTAACTTGCAACTCCTGCAGCTCTATACTGAGAACCCCTAAGACCAATTTTTGTTGCTCTTCAAATTGTTGGGGGCCCTCCATGGTGACATCCCTCACCGTTTCTCCAATATCATGTAGATACCCCTCAATGAGGGTGATTGGGTCAAAGGATGTCTTTGATGCCTTGGTTTTCTTTCGTGGCACTGCCTTCTCTTACAGTTGTTGACACTTGAGTTGGCTGGACATCATCTACGGGTCTACACCACCTTGTTCAGTTGGCTCCTCTATTTCTACCTCAGCCCTGAGTGGGAGATTTTCAAGAATATAATCCATAAATTTTGCCTTAAATTCCTGTCGCCCGCTCCATTTTGCCATAATCTGACCATCAAATTATGGATAGTAACTTTAACGGTCACTTTCCGGCAGACCTGCATGCTATTTCCATGAGTAGCGCAGCTGCCTTCGCGCTGTCGCAGACCCTGTGACACTTTACTACTTCACGCAGTCCTGAAATTGTGCAGCTCCCCAACCCGGGCAGTGTAGTTTATAGTCCCGTGCCTCCTTTTAGCTACTTGGAGAACTAAGACTGTACTACTTTCATTTAATCACGTGGCTGGACCACCGGTGTATGGCTTCAAGCGACTGCCATTCACCCTTCTTGGGAAGGGTTCTCCATCTAACTTGACCAATTGTACCGCACCTCCATAATCTCCTTAATAACATAAGGCCCTAAATAATGCATCCTGAACTTTCTGGTGTATGTATCAAACTTATTGTCATACAACGGCACCAAGGCATTCACCTTAAAGTTGCACAACTTAATATGTCAGTCATGCCACGATTTTTCACGCTTCTTTTGGACTTGTTGATGAAGTCCAGCCAAGAATCTCTCTTCTTTAAGCTCATCCAATTGCGCAAGCCTCTCTCCTAGGGCTCCACAATATGTCATACCTATGAGCGCTGCTATGCACAGAATAGACGTGATGTATTTGATAGGCATTACAACTTCAACACTGTATATAAACCTAAAGGGTGTCTGCCCCGTTAACTTCTTGCACGTTGTCCGATAAGCCCATAGCACTGCAGGTATATGTAGGTCTCAATCAATTCACTAAGCATTGCAAACCTTGGTCAACACATTTTCAAGCACTTTGTTGAATGCCTCCACTGTCCCATTAGCCTGTGGATGATAAGGTGTGCTCCTATGGTGATATACCTAAAATTCCTCTGTTAGTGCATTGATTGTATCATTGAGGAGGTGCGTACCACAATCATTCATCAAGATCCTTGGACATCTAAATCACGTTGGTACATGCTCAAATAGAATCTTCATGGCCATCGCGCCCATGCAAGCTTTCACTAGCTACGCTTTTGCCCAACGAGTCAAATACTTCATCGCAATGATAATGTACATTGCTCTTATCTTCCCTTGTGGCTGAATGGGTCCTACAAAATCTATTGCCCATTTTTTGAAGGGTTGCAATGTAATTTGTGGATTCAATGGCATTTCATCCCTCCACGATGGCCTACCTGTTCTTTGACATACATCACATGCCTTGCAATATGTTTTTGAATCTTGATGAAGGGTTCGTCACCACAACCTGACCTGTAGAATCTTCTGTGTAGTTTCTCTCCCTGCATAATGTCCTCCCGTGGCGCCCCCATGAGCATCCACAAGGATGTTGCTTCATTCAAACTCACATACATACCTTGACAATAGCTCATCAGTCCCCATCTTGTATAGAAGCCCAACAATGATAGAGAAATCTACTACGTGCACCACTAATTCCTTCTTTTGATGGATAGAGTATCCTTTCAGTGTAGTTCCCGTTGTCACGAAGTGTATTATATACTCAAAATGACCATCTACAATGAGCACAACAAAGAGTTGCGCATCAGGAAATCCTTCTTCGAAGTTAGTAGGTTCCTCCCCTGTTTCAATGCGCGACAAATGGCCTAGTCCCACATTCAATCATCCAAGCTTCACAAAAAATTCAAAATTGTACTCTTAGAACAATAAGAGCCATCTGCAGATTTGCACCCCCAACACAAGCTTATTGACTAGGTACTTCAGTGTGGAGTGATCTGTATGCATCTTGAAGTGGCCTCCTAGCAAGTATTGTCGATACTTCTAGAGTGCATACACCATAGCTAGCGCCTCGCGTTCAGTGGTAGAGTAGTTCTTTTCTACTTTGGATAATCTATGGATTGCGAACACGATAAGGTGGTCCACGCCCTCTCCACCATCCTATGTTAGTAATACCCCCAGTGCTATACATGATGCATTGACATGTACATGAAACTCTTTCATCCAGTTCAGGAAGACTAGAATCGGTGCGGTAACGATCTTTTCTTTCACTATATCCAAGCTTTTCTTACAGTCATCATTCTAATAGATTGTGAAATCCTTCTTCAATAGTTTCTCCATTAGCGTGGTAATCTGGGCATACCTTTTGATAAACTTCCTATAATATCCTGTATGTCCCAGAGTAGCACGCATCTGTTTCACATTCCTCAACACTTTCAAATTCAGAATCACCACGATCTTCACAGGGTCTACCATTATCCCTTGTATACAAACCACATGCCCCAATAGTTTCCCAAAAGGAACGCAAAATAGACACTTCTTGAGGTTGAGCACTATCTGGTATCTTCAACAGGTATCCAACATTAAGCACAAGCTCGCTACATGGTGCTTAACCAGCCCAAAGAGAGTCCAGTCATCAAAATAGACCTCTAGGAACTTATGAATAAATTCCTTGAATGTCGTGACAACCACAGTTGAAAAGATAGCAGGTGCATTCTTCAGCTCAAATGGCATTACAGTATATTGAAAGAAACCACACTCAGTCGCGAAGGTTGTCTTGCTCCTATCCTTTGGCGCGATTTTGATTTGGCAGTACCCAGAGAACCCATCAGTGATGGAGTATGTTTCCTAGCCACCTACATTGTCCAACACTTCATCCGTGAATGGAATCGAGAAAAGATCATGCACACAAGCGTCATTCAGCTCTCTGAGATCCACACATATCTTGATCTCATCCTTCTGGTTCTTCACTTGCACCACCATTGGGCTTACCCAATTAGACTCTTCGATAGGCTCAATGATGCCTGCTGCTAGCATTTTGTCTAGCTCTAAGTGGACCTTCTCATTGTATTATGGATTTAGGCAGTAAGGTCTCTGCTTAACTGGCTTCACGTTAGGTTTTAACATGATCTTCATCACTCCTAGATCTCCGATTATTCCTTTCAAATCCGTAAACATGGTAGGGAATAAGTCCCGATATTCCCAAATTAATTCAGTGACATTATCCATCATCGCGTCGTCCTAGTAGTCTCCAATCTTCGTGAATTTGGGTTCTACCTCCGTATCAATATTCACCTATTTAGTTTTTAGCGACACAGTTATATCAGGGTTCTCAATCTGTAGTCCTTGAACCTTACTGTGGCCTTCTATTTCTGGAATGTTAATCTTCCATCGATCCTCATCCTCCTCTTTAGCACTTACATTATAACATTCTAGTGCATGACTCAGCTAAGTATCCCATTCGGGCTGAATCAGGTCTAAAGGATCTTGTGGTATCCTAAAGATGGTTGCTTTCACCTCTTGCAGCACTTCATCAACACTATCAAACCCATCCTCAAAACTGAATGTCATCATGAATCCTTCACGCGGGATATCCCATTCACCTATCTCATGGCGGAGCTCCATTTCTATATACCAATTCATTGGGATAACAGCCAGGGTATGACAGAACAGGTCCAACCACTTAGGCTGTGGCTTTTCTCCATAAGCCTTTGTCCATTTGGCCAGATGAAGCGCAGATCATTCTGTCCATCATACTTGTTTGTCAGTTGCATCTTACGCTTCTGAATTCATGCTCTCATCATCCTTCTACATTTGTACCAATCATCAAAGCTTCCTTTGTGCGTACCCCACCATCTTGTGGGCGTAGCGTGCAGTGCCCAGTCCAAGGTCTGGAAGCACTGCTTTACTGGAACCTCCCTTTCAAATGCATCCAAAAAGATATCTCCCTCATTTAGACCATCATAAATAGGTAGATTTCTTTCCTCTGACGACACATAGTGCAGCAACCAAGTCATGATGTTGCAATTTAGCGTAGTTACTTCATGTAGCTGATTCTTCTAGCGTTCTATTTCTTTGTCGGAGTCTGAAGTGCAGGAACACTCGTTATCCCATTTAATCCATCCATCCGCAGTGGGATTCACCTAGTCTTGGTCTCATGCTATTATCTTATAGATGCAATCTAGATCATCATCACTCTCATAATCACAAAATGGTTCTGTATAGCGCGATCCTTTAGTAGGATCCAGGGGTATTATTACACGCAGTGATTTCTTCTCAAAGATCATCTTTTGCTTCTTCAGATTGATTACCTCGTTCATCTCAGCAGCCCATTCAATTCCCAGGAGCGTAGGGTAGGTATTTATATCATATACTATCTCTATTACTTCAAAATCTACCAGTGCACTCGCTCCCTTAATATCCATGGTCACCCCCTGCAGCCGCCCCATGGGTATGATTTTCTCTTGATTTGCCATCCTTAGCTGAATTGGAGACCATTGCAGCACAGGTCTCCCCAATCTCTCCCAAGTCTTCTTTGGTAGGACATTTGAATCTGAACCTAGGTCCAAAGTTACATGATCCATTTCGTATTCTCTAATCTGTGCAGTAAGTCTCATTTCACAACCCTTCCTTGTCTTATGCTTGCCAATCTTTTGTACTATGCGTGGTTCACTTGGCATGGTTCCAGCACATTTATTGATGAGTTCTTGTAACCAGTTTAGAGACTTACTGTTGTGTAGTAACTTCATACAGGTTTCCATGAAAGTTGTGAGCATAGAGGGGTCCATATCCGACTCAAGCTTATCCTTGCTACTTGAGGTGAAGGCCTCATCGAAGCTCTTCTTATCTTCCATGAAGGCTTCTTGAGCATGCTCCAAATCAAACTCAACCTCTTTCTCTGGGGCCTTACGAACCCACGTACTGGCGATTCCACTCCAGAGCACTATATTTACATTTGAATCTTCCTTTCGCGGCTTAGACCTCATTATCTGTAGGTTCTAAGTCGGTGGAGGTGGCAACGCTCCTTTGTCATGTATCCTAACTATCAACATAGGATAGTCTTTTGTTTCATGATCAAACAACATGCAATACTTGCATGATGAATACATTAGATTAGTGCAATTGTGGGCATAGTGCCCTGGTCCTCCACAATTGTAGAAAATCAACTATTCTCGACCTGTACTAGGTCTTCCTCAACATCGGCCTCATCCACGCCCCTAAAATCGTGTTTATGCCATCCCTGCATTCTAGTCAAGAAGCCGCATTTCAGCCTGAACCTTGTAGGCAAGAGTCCTTTCCATCATCAATTCATAGCTCCTGCAAGTACACTCATCATGTCCTACCAACCTACAAAAGTTGCAGAATAATTGTTGCGGTGCTTGCACATACTTTTGTATCAAGTGACAGTGATCCATGGCATGTTTTTCAGCGACCTGACAGATAAAACACCATAAAGCAAGCACTGTGTTAGGTCTTGCTTGAGCTTCCAGCGTTAAAGGCATCGGTCCTTCTACTACAAGGTAATTTGTAAAGACCAGGCAATGCTTTTTTTCATGACCCTAACTCTTGCATTTCAAACACCTACCTCTTTGCGTACCTCTGGCCGAATCATCCTTTCCTTCTTCAGACTTTGCATCTCAAGGCACAAATTCTTCAACTACCCATGGATCTATTGGACTCCTAGATTAGGATCTTGCATCAAAGTCTCATGTATTCTCATGGAAATATCCAAGGCCTTTGCCTGAGTTGTTATCTTTTGTTGCAACAATGCACTCGTTAAGTGTGGTAGTAGCGAAGCGACAAACCACTCGCGATGTTGTCCATCTGTCAAATTCATGTTGGCTTCATAGATTGTACATTTTAGCCTCTAATCTAGTTACCAAGGTGTCTCGCCTGGCTGCATCACAATTTCTTTGAATCCCACAATCGACTACACCTTAGATTTAGGCCTGCTAAATTCCCTATTTAGTGTTGCTTGGATGTCTACCACTCTAGAACTTGGGTTATCGTTTGAGTACTTAATGTACTAGGTTAGCATGTGATCTTGCAGAGCACTAACGAGTGTCGCGTTCCTTATGTGATCATCTCTAACACCTTCATCTTCCCATACAACCCTCATAATGAACCAGAATTGTTCCGGGTCCTCATTTCCCAAGCCTTTGAACAAAGGAAACTTCATTGTGTTTGCCATACTGAATTGTGGTGGAGGTGGAGGTGGTATGGGTGAAGTTGGTGGTGATGGTGGTGAAGTCAGAGGTGGTGTGGGCAGAGGTGGTATTCATGGGAATCCTTGTCTTCTCAACTGAATAGCACTTCACAGAGAGACCTTCGTTATCCCTTCTTTGTCCCTTCATGGAGGTGAAATCAAGGGGTTGTGCTTTGGACCCTTATTTCCTTTGTTCATGTAAAATTTTGCGCTTCTCGTATTCTCGAAAATCAAGGTAGTTTCATAACCTATTTTTCGCACAATAGCATTTTAATCCAAGTATTCAAAGCTTTTACATAATTACCTCACGGTCCTTTGAAAAAGCATCGCTCCACCTCGCGATCCATTGAAAAAGCGTCGCTCCACCTTAATATAGCTGACTGGGGTGTCGACTACAAACTCAGTAACAAATCCTCCTATGATGCGATCGGGCCAATGATTGACAACGCGAACGATCTTATCCTGCAATGCTTCCAACCTTCGCACTAGCTCTGGGGTCCACACAATAGGACCGTCAAGTTTCCACCTTTCTTGGCTATCTTCTAGCTTCATGATCCACTAATATAGCTTAGTAGGAAAGGAGGAAAAAAGTACTTTGTGGGTCTCTGTATACAAGTATTAGTTAAACCACTATTCTTTTGACAATTGTTGGTTTCTGTTTTCTTGTGTCATGAACTCATGAATCCTTCTGTCTAACAAGCCTTCGATTTCTTTCTTAGTTATATTCTAGTGATACGACATCACACATCTCTTATGCAGATTCCAGTCCTAGAAACGAAACCATTTGTTGGCTTGAGGGGGCCTGACCCATGTTCAATGTTAGTTAGTCAAACAAATTCCTACACTACTGGCCCTTTCGGCGTAAGCCTGTGGAGCGTGGACTAAAGTCTCACTTGAAGCAGTCTGGGGGGATGCTAGAACCAAGTTTCCACACCCTTGAGATGGTAGTGATGTCGGTTTATTTTGGCTATACCTGCCTTCACACAGGTTGCTTAGCCCTCTGTTCGACCCTTCAGTACCTTCACAAAAGGGTACAATTGTTTTTCGCACAACCCTAACATGCAGCATAGGGACTTTCGTGTTGCTAGGGCAGCGAACTGTGATATCTCCCAAACTAGGCTAAGTGTCTCACTTATCTTATTAACTGATCTTAGTTAGCTTCATGTAAATAGATGTTCTTACTTGCGTTCACTTAATCAACACATTTACATACATTCGTGCATCATATAAGCATTATAACTGAATTTCAACATAACAAGATGCATAAAGAGGAAATAAAGACGCATAAATTGTAGAATGATTCTCTTTATTGATAATTCCAAACGATTACAGACTCGATCTATCCTGCGCACTCAAATGCAGGTGTCCACACACTCTGCTGCGAAATCTAAGCCTCTCCGCACTCAACTACAGAGCCTCTACCTACACTACAACCCCAAACTTAGAATTCTACTTCAGAGCTATCTCTCATACATCATATCTTCATTTCTCCCTCTAACTACTTAGAGCTTAGCTTTTCTTATACAATCCCATGGTCCACGGACCATGGTTAGATCTTTTAGAGCCAACATTACATTTCCAAAAGATAGGCAGACAATTGTATGACTCTTTGATACCTATGCGCTTCGTTACCAGAAAATGCAGAGTCTTTACACTTGGATTACAAAATTTGACGAAAATATGGGCTTTTAGCCCCAAAACTGCCCTCGGGGGATCCCGCGCCAAACAACACCCTGAGGTTTGAAAGGTGATATTTGGCATACACTTCCATATCGAATTGGGGTTTTTTGAATGTTAATGTATGGCATTGAGTCCTCTAAGCTCGAGGCCTGAGTATGGTGAGTTCAACAATTAATGCCAAGCTCGGTTGGTGGAATTGGGCTTCCAATTCATGTTAAGCCTTTATAAATTCACCAATAATGGAGAGTCAATTACTTAATATATATTCAAATGAATGTGGGCCACCAAGCACGTAAATTCATATCACATGTTATTAAAGCCCTGAAGGTTAAACTATTATCCCAACGGCCTTGTATCTATCTGATTACATGGAAGGCTCTAATTAGTTTGTCAACATATTATTAAGTATATAATATGGGATGAGCAACTAGCATTAATTTCCCAATCCTTGTCGTAGTGGTCCTTCTGAAATATTTGTTGTAACATCCTGTAGAATTTGGCCTTCCCAACAAAATTTAAAAATGTGTGTTTTCAACAATGGCCTAATGGTTGATTCTTATCCTAATGCATTTGCCTATATCGACCCAACCAAATGTGATTCCTTATAGGATGAAAGCCATGACCATGGTTTAAGTTATTTTCAGGAATAAAACCTCCTTTAATTAATTACATAAAGGAAAAATGGTGAGGCTGAACTCACAACCCCCTCTGTGTTTATAGCTTGGTGTATAATTACATGGAAAAACTTTAAGAGAACAAAAGATGGAGAAAAGGAATTTCTCTTCTCAGTATTATGAATCATTTAAATAATATTACATTGGAAACATTAGTAATAAATGTCTTAAGTGAAACTCGACTTAAACTGGACTAAGTGAAACTGAACTAGCACACTTGGAGGGATGGTTTTGACACATAACAGGTGTTGGAATTAGATTCTCTAACACTCCCCCTTAATTACAACCACATAAAAAATTCAATTAAGATAATTGTTGCTCTCTGTCTCAGCTAGTTTTAGAATTTAAAAATTCACTTCAATTTTTCTTCTTCTCTTTTTCCAGATCTTATACCCTCTAAAATTTTCAATTTTTTCTCTTTGCTGTATCCTTCAAACCTCAGTTTCTTCATTTGTTGGTGCAGGTCTTCCATTCTTCCAGGCTATCTAATCATATCGTGGACTGCTTCAAAAAACGACTTGTATGTGGGCCACCTTCACATATTATCTTCTGTAGTGTGCTTTTCATCATCAATCTGTTGCAACATCAGATGATAATACAATTTCATCTCTTTAGGATTCCAATACCTAAAAATTTCATTAATTTCTTCATATTGCATGCTGTCTTCAACATTCATTTCTGCAACATCTATGCAAGCCTCATCTAGACATGGTGTTGCAAGCCATGCTTCGAGGAAATATCACTGCTTTTCAACATCATTCTTTGTACCAACGGTAAGTTTAAAAACATCTGCAAAACCACATTGGTTTTGTTCCTTCTACTATGCAATGAGAGCTTTCTCCCATTGCACTTCCAACTCTCCTTTTGCCTTTTTCTCTGTTTTCTCTTTATCGGCTTCCTTGTTTGTCTCTATCTCTTCCAATTTTGTACTAACTTGTGCTACTGCAAACAAGTTGTCTTCCACTTGGTTTTCAAACTCAAGTGGGACTGTCCCACCAAATAGCACCATGTCAATATGATATTTTTGTTGCATCACCTACAACCATTCATCATTGGTAAAAAAAGCTTCATGAAATTTTACACCAACAATGTTATTTGCTAGATTCACCATAGTATCGACTGCTCTAATGGCAACTTCACTACCATCAACAAGCTCTGTTGCTGGATTCACCAAACTTTCATCACCAAGATCTGTTGCTAGATTTGTCAAATTTTCATCACCAAGCTCTATTGCTGGAATCACATAATTTTCATCTACTTATGGCGGTGCATAGCGGGGTTCAACAAATTTTTTATCTCGTTATAGATCTGTTGTTATAGATCCACCTTTATCTTCAACTTCAATAATCCCCCTTACACCAAAACTCCTTTCAAGGGTATCCCAATTCTCCTTGGCTATCTTGGCTTTTGAAATCAAGGGAAGAATGTTGTCATCGACAAATTATTTTATGCATTTCAATGCAAAGGCATCCTTTGGCCTCTCCACTTCCACATTTAAAAATATCTCAAAGATCTCCTATTGTCATTTTGACTTTCTTAGCATCCTGACTTTTCCCATTTAAGCATTCATGAAATGCAGCTCACAAAGAAATCAAACTTCAAACATAGTGACATTTTTTCCTGCTACACAACTTTGGAAAAAATTGATCTACACATTTAAAAAAACAATTCTTTCACAAATCCTTACCATATTTCAATGTTGTCAACAATTTTGAACAACACCTTATTTTCTCAATAAAAACTCTTCCTTTTTAAATCCTTAAAGCTTCCCATATAATAAGCCCCTTTTCAATACAAATGATTAAAAAAATACTCCTCTCTTTTTTAAATAAAAGAACCTTTTATCAAACTTCACAACTTCAAACTCATTAAACATGAGGCTTCCAATAATACGATGAAATAAGAGGATGAAGACTTTGAACTATGACTTGTTGACTTTCTTAAAATATTCAAGGAGGCTCATTTGAATTTTTTTTTAACTTTGACGGCTATGGTGCAGCTCCCTTTTTGTTTGATTATTACGGCTAACTCTATGTGGGATGAACAGAACGTGCGTTAGGGCCAGCAGTGTAAAAGGAATTCAAACTAACGCCTTCTCTTGCAATGTCGTTGAGCGTTAGTAAAGTTAACGCTTTTTATGAATCTCTGGGCTGTGTTAATAACGTAGTGGATTAATTTCTCTTATGCATTACCCTGATGCATTTAAGCTTTTTTTTTTCAAAATTGACTCTCTCTTTGCTGCTTCTTGGTAGGATTCTTCATGGTTCTTCTGTTACTCTCTCAAAGAGTCTTACGCTCTCTCTCTGCTTCTTCGCAGTAGGCTTCTTCAGACTTCTGCGCAGTAGGCTTCTTCAGACTTCTGCTGCTCTGTCAAAGCGTCTTATGCCACCTCGCCTATACTTTCTACTTTTCTCTTCACTCACATTGTTGCTCTCTCAGAGTTTTATGCAAACAGCTTTGATCTCTGCTGCTCTGTCAAAGAGTCTTATGCAGCCTAAGCTCTGATACCATGACAAAATTTTATAAGAACAAAATGTGGAGCAGAAGACTTTCTCTTCTCAGTATTAGGAATCAGTTAAATAAGATTACATTGGAAACATCAGTAATAAATGACTCTAGTGAATCTCGACATAAACTGGACTAAGCGAAACTGAACCAGGACACTTGGAGGGACAGTTTTGACACCTAAAATGTGGTTGGAATTAGATTCTCCAACATTATAAGGGTGATAATAACAACCGAAATGACTTGGTTAAGGCTGGAAGACGACTGCATCTCTGAAGCCTATCTTATTTTTATAAGATATATATGTGTGTTTTGATAAAATGGTGTTGGTCTTATTTTTATAAGATATATATGTGTGTTTTTTGATAAAATGGTGTTGGAATTGATCTCAACCATGGAAAAATTAGTTAGTTGGTAATTGATGTCAAAAGGTTGGTGGCCACTGGTTGCAATTCTTGATGGAGGAGAATCAATTTAGCTAGGTTACAGAGACTGTCACTGTCTTACCACTATCACAGACTGGCGTTTCCTCATTGTCGCAGTCTTTCCATGTCCTACCAATGGCACTTGCTACTGTCATGTGCCCGCGCGACTGCTTGTCAGTGTTAAAAGGGAATACCAAAAGACCCAAATTAGCGAATTTCCCAAGTTAAAGTCAACAATGGAGTGTTTGATCGAGTCTATAAAATTCTATTTGGTTTGGTCATTAAGGCAATGTATGAGCAAAACAAATGTTGAGTGATCACGTAAAGGTATATTTGGGCCAAAACCTCCATGACTGAATTCTTGATAAGGTCAAGTATTTGATCGGGTATGTATGGTAAAAATACATTGAATGCAGTGGAATGATTCATTGCATCACCTTCATTTGGTCCAAGTTAGCACGCAGGAAATGTTTTTAAAATTATTACTCTATTGCTTGATTAGAGGTTAGACAGTGTGAGGTTTGGTGATGGTGCCTATGGAGTGAGGCTGAAAATATATGCGAATGACATTGAGCTTGTGCATTACAGTCCAGAATCCAATATGGGTTCGTTCAAACCTAGGTATGGAGTATATGTGCATTGAGGTGAACTGCAAAGTAGCTTGTTGGGATAACTAGTGTATAATAAATTTTGCATGTGAAGTGCACATGGCATAGATGGAGTATGTTGAGTCTAATGTATTGACTATGTAGCTATTGTGTGTATAGAGGTACCTGTGCAAGTGACAGAGTAAGGATATAATCTGCATGATAGTTTGTTGGTAATGGCTATGTGTCATTCTAGGTTATTGCAATAACTGAGCTACTTGTGCAAACGAGTAATTTGATCAATGTTCGCTCAGAGGATGTGTGAATGTACATGCTTGTAGCATTTGAAAGAGAAGGATTTGTATGCATCTACCTGTAGCAGAATGATTTGGAAAATGACTGAGATTCCTATGCGCATTGTCTACTATATATTGTGAGTTTTGTAAACGTCTGACCTGTGTGTGGTGTGTATTGGTGACAGGGTATCGGAAGAGGTATTTTTGGAATGTGTGTGGGCTAACATTAATGTTGTTGCAAGTTTGTCTCTTGTATTGTGGGTAGTTTGTAAAGTTGTTCATATGCTCCAGATTTCCTTGATCTCACGTATTTGATATTATGATGTTATACAATTATATGACTAATGTATTGAGGGGATAGTATGATATGTTGGGTTGTTGTGTGTATCAACGAGTGGGATGTTCACTAAGGTGTATATCTGTTGTTGCAGAGAGAGATAGTTTTATGAGTGGAGTGTTTGTGCCAAAGTTGTGTTGAGGGTGATTTTATCAATGGTATCTTTGGTAAGAGATTTTGCTATTTTGGTGACTAGATTTGACTCAAGAAGATTACTGAGTCTAGTCTTAGAATTGTCAAATATCCCCACAAATTTTTGTGTTGAGAGTACTGGGTTCTAGTTTGAAAATGCATGAAATGTGGTCCATAAGGTATTGAAGGTTGTGGCCTTCGGTGGAAACTGGTGGCTTGTTGACAAATAGTAGCTTATTAATTTAGGGAGTGGTGACTTCTAGTAGGTGGTGCCTTGAAAAGTTGAGGAAGTGGTGGCTTCCGTCAGGTAGTGGCCTGGAGAAAGTGGTTGCTCACATGCATCCCAAGTAGAGGCTTACACACAGGTGGTGGCCGATGATATGATGATGTTAAAGAAGATTTTGCATATGAAGAAGAAGATAAGTAAAGCATGCAACTTTTTTTTCTCTTGGATGTGTTTCCACCTACGATTGAGTGTCTTTATGTGGATTAATGATTTATGTTCCTTGATGGTTTATCTTTTGCACGTGATTATATGCCTTGATGCTTTATATGTTTTTCATATGATCTAGCTCATTGTTATGTGCTCTTGATAGCTAATGAGTGATTAAGTGGCTTGGAAAGAAAGGAAAAAAATGGTAACTATTGATCCATCGATACAATATTGATTCACCCCACCTCTTAGTATTTTCAGGCTCCCAATAATTGGTATCAAAGTAGGTGCTTTCAGGTGCATCTTGACAACTAGAAAGTAGATCGAGGTAAATCTTTGGAAGGTTTTTTTTTTTTTTGAATGCATCATCAGGGTGCGTCTCTAATGATTGTTGCAAACTACCAGGTATGGATAGGGATAGTTAAAGCTAAATTATTGGATAATGGATTTGACATTTGAAATTTAGTGTGTGAAAGTTATGAAAAATATCATTTCCCATCTAAATTGTGATGCAACAGAATGCTCAAGAAAAATGTGTGATATATAAAAATCTTAATATAGATCTAGAAAAGAGAGTAGATTTGACATCTACGACAGACATGGGACATATTTCGGGTGTTGTATAGAAGATGTAATAGCAAAAAAATGGAGTGATTGATGAGAAAAATAAAAACAAGAAAAAGAAGAAGGGCTCTCAAAAGAAAGAAGCTTAGCCCGAAGATATCATCGCCCCTAGTGTGAGGTCAAAAACTAGTCCATAAGAGGTGAAATCATAAAATGGAGGTGCAAAGAACTAGATGTCATGCAACAATATAGGTCAGAAGGTTAAAATATTGGCGAATTATTTTTGAGTTATGCATTGAAAATTTATTATTATAGTCTTTTAGATATGATTAGTCAAGATGAAGATGATACATTAGTTCTTAAGGATGAACTTAAGTCATATATGGTTGTAATGGAAAATATCTTTGTTGAAGTTTGTAGTTTGACAGTTGAGTGTAGAATGTAGATTTTAACCCCGTACAGAAATTACCTGCATACGAATTCTAAATCACAGGAAAAATAAAAATGTGAGAGCATAACACATAAAACACATATACACAGAGATTTCCCACTGCATCTCAAAACCGAGACTACCAGCTTGAATTTTTCCATTATGTTCCTTTCAATGTTACAATACATATTATATACATGCCGAAGCATCCAATTACCATGGACCAAAAAACATCAACGTCCAATACCATGGACCAAAAAACCATCGATCCAATACCATGGACCGAAAACCATCGCGTCCAAAAAAACATGTGCGAAAATCATGCACAAAACCATAGGTGGGTCCGCCCAACCTAACATAGGGTCCAAAACCAAAATTTTCTGGGGCGCTACCTTAGACCCCATAAAGTGGGGTTACGGGTACCCCTCAAACCCCCTGTTAACTATGTGGAAAGAATATAACACAACCCAAAATAGAACCCAACAAAAACTTTTGCATATCTATGATGACAAGGAGGTTGAGCTTAAGGGAGAAATTATCATTTTGAAAACCCAGATTAAAGAAGTCAAAAGAGTTGAAGATGTAAAGGATAACAAGATGAAAAAGTGAGAGGGTCGAGTTGAAGAGCTCTAGGCTGATATTATCCCACTGAGAAAGTCACTTGAACAAAAACAAGATCAACTCAAGATGGAGAAAAGCATGAAGGTATTAGACATGATGCTTACGAGCCAAAGTTCTCCCTTGATCAAATTTGGTCTTAGCTTTCATGAGGGAGAGTCTAGATCAGAAGAACATGAAAATAATAATTCAACACCTAAGAATTTTTTACGAGATAACAACAACCATGTCAACAACAAAAGAGGAAAAAGGCAACATATCCAGCAGGAATTGAGAGATGTACCAAAAGGAACACCTATAATTAGAAGACCACTTGCTAAAAGAGAATCTTATGATAGATCTAAAATATTTGAAAGGAGTAGGAATTACTTTGCTCCTTTGTTGGATTAGATCAAGTGCTATATCTATCATAAATTTTAACATGTTGTAGCCAACTATGGAAGTAATGTGTATAGATCTAACTAGAAGAATATATAGGAATTTGGCAAGCCAAGGAGATCGACAACCATTAGAGGCATAACCAATGCAAGGAAATGATCTGGTGTGAAAATTAGAAGATTTGATCTTGTTACATCTTGTCCCACTCATGTGAGGTGCTACACTTACAAAAAATTTGGTCACATGGATAGAGATTGTCAGTTGTTTGCTTTCTCAAGGTGATTGAAGTAAAAATGGGTAGCAGATTCAAATTATTCCTAGCAAAAGGAAAGACGAGAATGTACATGCTAAGAAGAAACCTACTATAGTGTTGCATAAGAAGGAGGAACACCAAGTAAAATGTGGTATTTCTATATGTAATTTTGATGATGATCACTGATGGTATATAGATAGTGTATGTTCCCATCATATGTCAGGGGAAAAGAGTAGTCTCCTGTCCTTGAGGAAAACCAAAGATGGTTGTGTCGTTCTTAGAGACAATACACCTCCTAAGGTGTTGGGAAAAGGTAATTCCAATATTGGTGACAAGAATTCCAATGTATCTAATGTCTTTCTAGTAGAAGGACTGAAGCATAACATTTTGAGTGTGATCTAGATGGTTGATGGAGGCAAGAAGGTGATTTTCAAATCCAAAGGTTGCAACATCTGGAAAGAGAGGCCCATGGGAGTGATTACAAAAGGATTAGGGACCTCAAACAAGGTATACATGTTGAAGGGAAGAATAAGTAGAAGCATGACAATAAAGAAAGTCTCCTCCTCTACATAATTTGAGTAGGAGAAGCTAGTCTCAGCCATAGTCCATTGTTACCGAGTGGATATTTAGAAATAACTACAGAAGAGCAAAGTGAGGCATGCGTGGTCTCAAGGGGAGTATATGGCAGAACATGCAAATATGAAGAATTGATGCAAATGAGTAGCACCAGTAGCATGGTGTGATTAAGAGCCCAAATGCATAATCAAGTTTGTAGAGTCAACAAAGAAGGTGAGAAGTTACATGAGCTCAAGGGGAGTTGTGAATGCTACTAGGTTTTCAAGGCTTGGATATATCTTCCATTATGCTTTCACTCATTTTTGTAGTAGATGCATATATTATAGCTATGGGTGAAAAGGCATATGAATCAGCCTTGCATGTACATTTTCATGATTTTCATTGTAATTGTGGTTAAGTAATTGTAGTGTGGGTAATGTATGGGAGAGAAATCCTCTTGTGCTTTTACATGCATAGTAGAATTCATATGCATTTCTAGCATGTAAGCACTTTCGTGTGTAAGTTATAACCCTGTACTTTGTTTCTTTTTTCAGTTAACAAGTTGGTGTGTGATATGTGCCTCACTCATGCATAGGAGATATAGTCATGAGCATAATAGTGAGTCATGTTTCAACCATGTATGTGTCCTTAGGTGATTATTGTTATAGCCCTGTATTATCATTATAAGCCCTATATTTTGTTCCCATCATTTAGTCATGGAGTCATTGGTCTAGTTGTGTTGTCCCTTTCATATGGAAAGGTGGAAATGGTAGTATCCAATTAAAGGAAAATAACTTGAAGAAGATGATTCCATCCCCGATACATGTTCAAGGGGAGCATATTCATCATTGTTGGCACACTTGGCATGGTATTGCATTGTATGTAGAAGTGAAGAGCCATGTTGCTTGGTCCTAATGATCTTTTGTAGGGATGAAGTAGTTGATCATGTTTCATCAGAAAAAAATTGGTATCAATAGTGTTTAGTTGACGTTAGCATGTTGTTTTAGCGAATATTGGACCACTCTTTTCCATTGATGTCAAAGGGGGACAATTAGCTAACCACTAGAGCAAGAATGAGACCAACTAATTAGTAGTGTAAATACGATGAATTTGGGTGTGTGGCTAAAGGTTCCCATCATTTCCAATGAGGGAAATTGTTGTAGGATGATGCTTACATTAATCTCAATCATGGAGTTAGTAAGATAGTTGGGTATTGATGTCAAAAAATTGGTGGTTATTGTATGATCCTAATGATTGGGTTGATGTTCTATAGGTATTCACATGACATAGAGGTGTCTAAATATGTTTAATAATAGTGGTTGCAGTGTTATATGGAGGAGAGTGATTTTACCAGGCCTACAATGATTGTCGTAGTCTTAACATTGTCACGAAGAAACACTACCTTACTATTGTAGTCTTATCTTGTCGTACCAATGGCACTTCCTACAGGCTTCCAATATTGTGTTCATCTCACTACCTATAGGTGTGAATAACGAATAGCAAGGGCTCTAAACCAACTAATTACCCAAGTTAAAGTCAACAATCAAGGTTTTAGACTGAGCCTATAACGTTCTATTTGGTTTTATTGTTAAGGAAATGTATGAATGCAAAAACTGTTGAGTGATGACATGATGGTATATTTCATATGTGTTAGAAAACATGAAAATACTGAAGGGGGGCTGAATTAGTATTATGATAATTTAAAAAAAAAAAACATAAAGGAAGGAATACAAGAAACATTAGAAATCACTTTAACAACAATTCATGTAAGCATCAACACAAGGAGCATGTATGCAACACATAAATACTTCAATATTCTCTTTAATTACTTTCACAAAGGAAAACTTCAGCTTGTTGTTACAATGTTCTCTCGCTCCTACTAGAAGGAAGCTACTACATTCTAATTTATAGGTGTTATTGCAATGAGCCACTACTATAGTGAGATACCACTGAAAGGAGCTCCAACCTTCGAGCTTACCATCCACACTCGAAAGGATATCAAACCCTTTATTGTTTACCAACCACTACTAGGAGGAGCTATAACCCTTTATTGCTTACAAATCACTACTATAGTGAGCTACAACCCCTGGTTTACAATCTTCTATTTGCTTGAACTCATTGATTCATCGTTCATTCACTTCTCAAACACAAATCATGAAGGCCACTCTCTTTCATAAAATAAATAAACATCTCCAATTACACACCCTAATTTCCATTAAATTTCCTTCATGAATCTCTGATTAATAATCAATCCACTAGACACACCAAGAAAAGAAATAACAACAACACTAGCAACAAATTTCTTGCTAATTTAATCATGCTTATAAAAGAGTACAATTATGATTTTTAGGTTTCAGCCTTTGGTGAAGTTCAACACTTAATCTTTACGTCAAAAATGTTCTAATCTCATCATGTTCATATTTTCCACTTTCTTTTAAGTCTTCTTGATGAGTTCAATTAGTCTTGAATCTCTACTATGTTGTGTCTGTGAGAACATTTGAGTTAAACTGCCAATTTTCTTAATTTTGGTGAGTTACATTATTTATTAGTGAGTTTAGCTATAGTTCTAAATCTATCAAATGGAAATATTTGGCAAAAATACCAAATAAGCTACCAAATATGCCCATGCCACTAACTAATATGCCAACTCATTCATGTTCACTACTAGTTTTGGAATGACTGCCAAATATGCCACCAAATATAGCTGCGAAATCATTCATTACAATATGGCCATAGATGCTTTGTTTAAGCCCTCACAGCTTAAGCCCTTTGTTAAAACACAACTTTCAACCTGTTCATGTATTGTTTTAGTTCATAGGCCCTTCTTCTCACAAAATCTAGAACCATCACAGAAAGCCAAGTCCCGGAGGAGCTTTCGTCAATTGTCACGTTGTAGCATTTTTGGTTTTGATAAGGTAGAATAAAATAGTCAAAAAATAAAAAATATTTTGAAAAAATGCTAAGTTAGGATATGGACATAACAATACTGAATAAAATGTTAGTAAAAAAATCTTGATGATGATGTCCATATCAAAGAAAATGTTAGGCAGATGTCCTAAAAAATAAAGACAAAAACAAAATGTTATGTTAGAAAGAAAAGAAAACAAAGAAACTCTGAAAGTGAGCAAGTGTAAATGCCACTACTATTTTTCTACAAAATAATGGTTGTGTGTAGCTTATTCTAAATGCCACAACCCATGACAGTCAAACTATTTAATCTTGACTGATTCATACTTTAAATTTGATGTTATAGTTAAAGAATAAAGTTCTAGCCAAACTGTTTAATCTTAGCAGATCAGTAGTTAGGTAGAGAATAATAAGGTGCTCATCACTTTAATATGAGCCCTTGGATGTTATAAGGTTAGAATTAGATAATTTTATTTTGTAAAATAAAAAGAAAGGAAAAGGGTTTGCTAGCTTAAATGCACCCATTAAGTGAAGAAAAATGATGGGATAAGCAAAGGATAAGTAGAAGAAAGGTTGCAAAATTTTGATGATTCATTGGACAAATGTACATTTATCATGTTTTACCATATATTTCTATGTCCATGATGACGGTTTATAAGATAAATTAATTAATTTTCCATTCATCTCCATTCATCTTTATATTCACTAATTTCCCCTTCCCACTTTCATACATTCATATCCATTCATTTTCCATAAAAGAACCCCTTCTTCTCAGGTCAAAACCCTTTTTGCCTAGGAAAAGTTAAAAACCCATGTAAAATCCCCTTTTACCCAAAAAACCCACAAAAGATGTTTAGCCTAAGTATTGATGTATATATGCGAAAAGTGGATAACTCGTGAAAAGCATAATCCTTAGTGTATTTCCCTTTTCCGCCTATATTTCCGCATGTATTCCCCTTTTTTGCTCATATTTCATATTAACATTAACTTAATGTATTAAACCCTTAAGGGTTCCCTTTCCCATATATATTAACTCCTTTTATTAAAATATCCCAAAACCCTTAATTTTATTATAAAAACTATGTATTTCATAATAATATCACTTCACAAGCTTTTCATATGAATGCACCCTCCACTGTTGCGATCTTCGATTGCGATGGGCCTGGACCTGATGCAATATATATTACAATCCATTTCCATATGGCATCCATCCCTTATCACAAGTCCCAACTAAAGCAATAACCCTCTGCCATTGCGATCTTCGATATGTGACGGGAACCCAGACTTGACGGAGTATTAACCATGATATATTTCGCATTGCGCCTGGCCTTTATCACATTCCTTTGTGATGGGCCTTCCTCCTCTAAACCCTAATTGCGATATGCAATATGAACCCGGACCTGATATCAAATATCTACCTAAATTCATAAAATTTCAAATTTGCCATATTGTGTTTTGCAAAGAATTTCTTTGTTAAAAGGTTTTGATGTTTTAAACGAAGAAATAGTCTAAACCTCAATTTAACTACTAATATCAGTTTTAACTCCTAAGAAAGCACCACACCACCATAATTAGTCGTTGGGCCCTCTGTACTACTCTTTCACTCTGCCACCGTCCGATCTAATGCATTTAAATCCAATGGACCTTGACAATTTCGGGTTGGCTCTCTCTACGAGCATTACCCACCCGAAAAGCAGTATTCCACAGACCTCCTTTACTACGTGTCAGACTCAGGTTATTTCAGGTGACATCTCCCAAAACTGCTCGTGCCTCATAAAGAAGTGCGAAGAAAACTAAAACTGCCTCCTGCATAAGGACAAAATAGCCACTGTTCATTTTGCGCCATAATTCAAATAGAAGATTGTTTTCTGTTTAAATGAAAAAAACACCATTTTTCTCTGTTTTGCCTATTTTACATAGTGAAGCCTCCATAAGGTACTGTGACCCATAAAACCATCATTTTACCTTCTGATACACTCTGGACTCCTTCCAATTTCCTTTCAAGCTCAATAAAGCCATTAAAGACCTTCTGTAGCCTATGTTTTTCTTAAGAGTTTTTGTGTTTTATAGGTAAAGATGCTTGTTCCAAGCTTACAAAGGGAAAAGCATACGTACAGCTGGAAGACAAATACAAATATCATATCACATTACATTACCATGTGACATAAAATCTAAAAGGATTTACTGTTGAAAAACACAGTAAAAACCTGAAATGCACAGTAAACGTAAAGGAACACAGTAAAGATTAATCAGCAGGGTCAAACGATTTTCACAGAGTTTAAAGAGTATCAGATGAAAGATCAGATGAAGGAATTAATTAGCGTAAAGGATACAAACGATCAAGCAAATTAAAGGGGGAAACTATCAAATAGCAAAGCTAGCACAACCTGAATAAAAGGGATAGCAAAAAGCAGTTCAATAGCTGCCCCTCTCTTCTTGTATGAAGATCTTTCCTTTCCTAGAATAGATCTTAACCAGTTTTAGGATATTTCTTTAGTTTCATTATTGTATAAATAACTCTCTTCTCGAGATGTTATAGGTTCGAAATTCAAGATTCATAGTTCATTACTTGTTAAGTTGTGACTGTTTATTCTACTTTGAACCTAGAAGCCACCTTTGACAGAACCTTTTCTAGACACTTGATGTACTCAGTGTTTCTGGAACCTTAATACAAAGCAGAGGATTAGGAATTTGGTTTTACACAGTTTGTGTTATCCTGTAAGTTTTTCAAGTTATCAATCATTATGTTTTTCTTCATATGCCTATGACTTATACAGATATCTAGGTAGGAATAATTGTGTCTCAATTTATTCCTATAACCTCCTGAAGTGATCATCGATTAAGAGAATAGATTAATGAACTGTTTGTTTAGCTAATCCCCTCTAATCAATAAATCATCAACATCTTGTGTAAGCTTAAGTATACTGCCTTGAACCTTTGGAACGTAGTTTAAAAGGTTTTCCAACTTACGATTGTCGTATTTTACAGTATGGAAATTGTGATAATCATATTATTTTTTGCCTTCCTCTCACCACTATTTTTATCTACATCATTGTGTAAAGCTTTATAGCAGCCCTTTGCTGAGATATTAATATAACCCAAAGGGTCAAGTATTTCAACTCTACATCTATCTTCATTCATTGGTCTACCAAAACTAAAACCAAAAACCCAAAAATAATTATTTTTTATGCTCTAGCATTGGTAGCTGACCTACTACTATCTCAGAGGTACAACATGTCAGAACCATTGTTTGCCACCAATATTCCTGTCTCTGTAACACCCAGGTTGTTCCCTATGACTCCCAAGGTAATACGACTGGGGTAACCACTAACCAATCTTTGGATTACAGCTTCTAGCCCAACTGTAATTAGAGAGGGCTATCTCTTTAAGGTTTGTCTCTGTTCTGTGGAGATTTTAGGCTAGTTATGAAGTAAGGGTTTTGGTTTATGTTTGGTTGGAAGGATGTCTTTCTGTACCTAAAGTGGAAATTTGCAGATAATGTTAGTTCATTGGGCAATGGAGTCTGTGGCTACTGGTTGTTTAAATATTGAGTTTGAGCTGCTGGGATTACAGGGCCGTTTAAATACTTCATAAAACAAACTTGAAATTATGATGGTGAAATGTAAACAACCAGTGAAAAGCAATTAAGAATTTTTCACTAAGCTGGGATGGGAGAAAGAGATATATTCCTCAGGAGCAAAACTTGAATTTCCTGAAACAATAATCACTGTGAAAGATATAGCGTGAAAGGGTAGCAATTAAGAATTACACCTTTATTACTATAACTGAAGAAAACACTTATAATAGCTTAGATTGAGTTCAGGGTAATCTGTGATTAAATCCTGGAACTATTCTTTTTCCTTGCCATTAACTGTAAAGCACAGAAGCATGAAAGAGATATGAATGATAACAAAACACATAAAAAAGAGTTGTAAGGAAAACTTATTGTGCCATGAAATACATAGGAATCCTGTAACTTTCAGCTAAACAACACCATGCATCAAAACAACACAGAGCTTTGGAAATTCCACCGACTTTGTATTACTTCTCTGAGAATTTACAGTAAAAGAACTATATCAAAGATATCAATAACATCCAACCCCTGCAAACTCATGCGAGGGGGAATATATAGAAGTGTTTCATACAAAATATCTCAGGCATTGAGTCATCTGAGAAATAAAATATCTTCATCAACTCGTATAGAAATAGTAGATAAGAAGTTATTGCAGCTTTCAATACAACATAAATGCTCTTTAATTCTGTCAGAAGATTTCGACCTTTGGAGGTCACTGAGTCGGTTGAGCACTTTTTTATAACTGATGAATGACGTGTCTGTGCAGCTCTGTCCTCCTATAGCTTTTCGGCCCTGTAACCTGTGACTGTCAGTGCTGCTGTGGTGGCCGAATGGTTTCGCTGAGTTGGCTCAGCCTCTTTTCTCCATATATGCTGATATATCAAAATTTTCCTGTGCATAACAACTTACATATTTCAAAAAAAACTTAATTACTGGCTCTGGTTTAGCAGTAATTGAATCAACCCATTCCAGACTTCCTGTGTGGGCAATTGATGTCTCAAAATTTCCTCTATGGTCTCATCTGCCTCTGTATATTTATAAAAATTGGGAGGTGCATCAAACAAGTGATTGATTTCATTCATGATAAAGAATAAACTCTCTACACTGTTGAAGAGAGTCTGTCCCGATGTTGGCCCTGATTCTGCTGATGTGCTGGGATTTTCTGCAATCTGACTTGTAGCAAAGGTGTTGACCCTCTTGGCATAATTTTCATGGGAAATTAATCTTCCTGAGGTGCCCATCAAGCTAGGAAGACCTCTGTTCTGCAATGCTATGAACTTGTCCATGAATTTATTAATGTCTTCCTGCATATCCTGGCTTCTTCTCTCTAAGGTCTGTACCAGGTTTCTTAGTGTCAGGACCCTTTTGACCATCGAAATGGTCTCAGTCCTATTGGCAATTCCCATTTTGACCAGCTGAGAAATTGTTCTGTAATTAAGCACATTTATCATTCTCGTGGTAGCCTCAGGCATACTGCCTAGAGATGCCCTTGCTCTTTGGATTTCTTTATGTGCTTTTCCAATGAGCCCCATCTGCTCATGAATAACCTCAATGTATTCCCACTGGTCTGTGATAGATTGGCTAATATTGGCCCATAGGACTCTCTTGAGCTCAGCTGTTACTTTGTCAAGTGTGAGCTCTTTCTCTAGCTCATTTATCCTCCTTTTGAGAGTCTTTACCTCTCTTTCTCTCTCAGCTACGTTTTGCTTGGATTTGTCATATTTTTCGTTGAGCTTAGCTAGAGTTTCTTTGGCTTGATTCAGCTCTGACATTTGGGCCTCCAAGACCTGAATTTCGTTCCTGAGCTTCTGCATATCAAGACTTTCAGCCTGCTCTGTTGTTGGTGCTGAAGTAGAGGGTGCTGCTTGCTCTGTCTGCTGAATGGAAGGGGCAGTGGTTTGAGGAGCTTCCTCCAGATCGATTGTTTCTGGAGGGGGCTGTGAAGTTTGGCCTGCCTCTTTCTGTTGCAATGCTGCTTGAAGTGCAGCCTCTGATTCCTCCAACTTTTTTTGTGTTTGGATGAGTTGTTTATACAGTGACACCAACATAGTTGCTGCATCCTTGTCGTTTCTTAGCTGGGAAACTTCTTCAGTTTGGGGATGAAGAGTTGCTAGGATCTTGATCATTTTCTTTAATGCTACCATATCAGCATCCCTTATCTTCAACAGCTCCTACACTACTTTGACATCCTTAGGATCATGCCCAAGCTCTATTATGATGTCCTCCAAAGCTTTGATCCTATTGTCCTTTGCTTGAGATGATGCTCTTTCCAACTCAAGTTGTGCAGTTGTATCATTTAGGCTATTTTCTAGCCTGTAGTTCAAAATGTTTTGTTTGCCAAGGAGGCATATACCATCTCACCCGTTTGCTTGTGTAATTCAATCTGATCCACTGGGTGGATGTCCTTGGCAAGGACCTCAAGGTTGGTCCTGATGTAATCTGCAGCTGACTGTGGCTACTGCACGGCTGGCATGAAATGGCTCATGATCATCTTGCCCTCATGGACATCATAAGCAGACATAAGTCTTTGCTAGTTGGTGGGAGCCATTTTCAACAAATGATTATATAACTGTAACCTTATAGGCTCATTCCTCTTCTTTATGTCCTTGAACTGCTGCTTGATGCTCTGTTCACCTCCTTTTTGTTGGCTTGAGGAGTTAACTTCTCCTCCTGCTTCCCTCTCTTGTTCCTGCTAGAAGGAACTTGCTGAGGCCTCCATGGTAGGTGGGCCCATGCCCAAAGATTGCCCTATTGGAATTTCTTCTTCTGAAAAAGGGTTCAATCTTTGCCTCTTTTCCCCTTGAGTTATTGATGTAGTGAGGGGGGTCTCTCTGTCCCTTTTCCTGCTTATGTCCTCTCTTTGTGGGGTTTGGAGGACTAAAGCTTCAGCTCTTGATTCTTACCTAGGAGGCACCATTTGTGCTGGCTGCTGCTCAGTGACCATTGGGGCCTCTGCTGTTTGCTCTTCTTGCAGTAGCTGCTCCTTTTCTTGCTGCTGTACATGTTGTTGTTGTTGTACCTGTTCTTGTACCTGTTCTTGCTGTAGTGGCTGCTCTAGCTCCATTTCTTTCTCCTTGCCTTTGCTAGAGGCTTGCTCTATAGCTTTGACTGCCTTCTGATGTGCTGTGGAGGATGAGGTAGCTGCTCCCACTTGAGGGCTTGTAAGAGCAAATACCTGTGCATGAAGTTCTAAGTCAGCCATCTTAAGAAGATTTCTTCTTTCTCTTTGATTTAGTTCTTCTTGTGTGACAGGTTCCTCTAATGTGCCTCTCTTCCATTTTGTTTGATTTGCATATTGTTCTATGTGAGGCAACCTTACATGGTCACAACTGGACAGCCTATATTTGACCCTTCTTAAGGTTATGAAGTGATTGGGGTCATAAGGTTTCCAGAGGAAAATGGTCTTTAGGCCAAGGCCTTCTAGCATTCTGTCAGCCTCTTGCCAGCCTTCCTCCTTTTTGTTCAAAACAAAGTGGCCCAGATGGTTTTTTACCTTCAGCTGTGCTTTCTTGCCTTTGTTTGAAAGGTTCTTTACATCAGCATTCCCAAACTACCTGAAGTATTCAAGGGCAAACAATCTCATCGGCACATACTTGGGCAGTCTGTATGGGGGTAACTCACAACCATATATTCTAATAACAATGTAGTTTTGGTAAAAATACCAATCCCCAATGCTGTATACTTTGGACAACTGAAGGATCCTCTGCATCTCATCGGTTAGTCTTGGAGGAGGAGAGCTCAGGAACAGAGACATGGCTGGGTGGATGAAAAAGGTCTATAAACTCACAGTAAGTGTATGGAGAATAGGGTGCTGCAGTGAAAAACTGAGGTCCAATACACTACTGACCTAGGATTTCCTTTGTGCATCCACTCTTTTCATATCAAAAGAAAATTTCTCATGTTGATAGTATAAAATCAGGTGGTAGATGTAGGAGGAGTATCTGAACACCCTTTCCCTTGATAGGTTCATCAATTGCTCATGCATTTTATCTGATATATAGGTGGCATAGTCATAGCAGATTGGAGTTTTGCCAGGGGAAAACATGAGCATCATTACCAGTACAGTTTCATCAAGATACTCAATTGAGTTATAACCCAAAATGGGACTGATCATATCTGCAAGGTCCCTGCCCAATGGGTTGAGGTAAACATGCAAAATGGGAGGGTATTGCACAGTATTAGATTTAATGTATAATTGGTTCAGTTTGGTGATCTGAGCCTCTGTTATCTTAGCTCCTTGATATATTTGATCAAACAAAGACAAAGGAATCAATTTCTTCTCAGTATTGAATTGCAGCATCTCTCTGATGGCCTCAGGGGTAATGTAGAAAACAACTGAGCCTGAAGGGTCAAGCACAACTCTCTGAGTGGGATCATAATGTTCAGCACATAGGTGAATTAGGTCAGGAAAGTGATTGACCCGAGGAAGCTTGAAGATTGGGAGGAAGGAATCCCAAATTCCCAACACATTTGTTCCAGCCACATGTTTGGCCTTTAATTCATTTAGCAGGTGGAGGTGGAACTTGCCTTGTATTAGGAATTCCTCTGAGATTTGATAATCCAAATCTGCTAAAGCCTGCCACTCCAATTCTCTCTAATGGGCATTCAAAGGGGCAATATTGAGGGCCACAGGTGCTACTGGTGTATCCATAGACACTTAAAAACTCAGCTGATAGGTGAATTGGTGTTACTGTGCAGAGTAACAAAAGGAGCGTTTCTTTGAAGGAGAGGTGATTTGCCGAGAAAGATAGGATAAAAAGGGTCAATTGCAGCAACTGAAATACTACATAAAACACTAGAAAAGGCAAATGCTTGTCTTTAACAGACTCTTTCTCAGTAATTTAGGTGTAGGTTTGGGTTCCCTGTTCACGACTGTGCGAACAGAATGCAGGTTATGAGAAAGCTTTGGTAACAAGGCTTAGCCAGTGAATTTCGACCTTCCAACTTCAAATGGGAACTGGGCGCAGGGGATTTGCCGGTGAATTATGTGTTTTTTCTGTGTTTTAAGTGAATATAGTCGATTTGCAGACAAAACCAGGCGCAGAGAGGATTCCCAAGGATAAATACCTGGTAAACTGACAGTGTGGGTCACAAATGCAGGTGGGTTGGCGTGCCGATGGTCTCCATGTTGAATTCAGCTGGTTGGCACAAGCTTGGACGTAAAATACATTCAGAAGACAATAGAGGCATTTTTGCAAAAAGTGCAAAAAACGCGAAAAATTGGCCAAAATATGGATTTTTGTGATATTGACGCCTTTTTCGGATGACGTAAGCATGACGTCATCGGGTGGGGTCAGGGTCGGATGACGTAAGCATGACGTCATCAAGTGACGTGGCGGCTTGTGAGTGGTCCACAAGGATGGTGAGGTGGCGGACAGGTGGAGCAATGGCGGGCGGTGGCGCAGACGCGGTGATGACGTAGCAGTGACTCTGGTAGTGACGTTGGCAGGCGGATTAGTGGAAACTGGAAACCGCAGGCGGTATGATATCGCACCACTTTTGATACGGAAGTGGAATTGTCAAAGGGGGCTCCGATACGCTGTGGGGGCGACGCGTGGCCAAGGCCTGACGTCACCCTCTAACAGATATCGGACGCTATCTTTTGGACGTCGGGGCCGGTGCGATATCCACGTGAGTCGTTGGATGAAAAGCGCCCGATCGGACGGTCGACGGGTCGATTACTTGTCCGGATGATACGGCGTCGGGCGGGCAATAAAAATGTATTTTTTATGGGATTCGTGCCCGGCGGGACGTTTAGAATATCGGAAAATTTGCATGGTTTTCCAATGTTTTCTTTATAAAATCGTGCAAAGCACCAAAACTTTGGATAAGTCAGGAAAGTGGGTTTTTCATGCATTTTTTTATAAAATCGCACATAGCTCCGAAACTTAGGATAAGCCAGAAAAGTCGGTTTTTCATGCATTTTTTCCGTTTGAGTGGGTTTAAGGGTGCAAATGGGGTTTTTTTCCAAGGTTTCTTAGGTAAATGAAGGGTTGAATGGGTAAATGAATTCTGAATGAGGAAAAGAGGTAAGGCTTGGGTTCTTAGAATGACCAGATGTCAATTTAATTCCCTAGTAGTGAACATATGGCTATAATGCCAAGGGGGGGATATTTATAGAATGCTTGGGGTTTATACACCATGGTGTTATAATAGTAGGGAAAGGGTGACATAGGGGATTTAGATAATAGAAGTTAGGGGTTAATATGGAGGGAAAAAGTGAATGAGGAGTGATATTACTAAGTTTATTTGAAAACCACTTAGCTTAGGGAGTAGATCAAAATGAAAAGAATTTTACACAAGAAATGTGGCTTTTATAGGGAACCAGAACCAACATAAAACCTTGAATTCTTTCATAAACACAACTGGTGTAG
>APFE030597089.1:0-13239 GCA_000404065.3 Pinus taeda
CCAACAAGGACTCAAGAGACTCTACTCACCCCAACCCAAGCGTAAGGAAGTCCTAGCAACAAAAGGAGGGAACTTGCAAACTTTGGTGGGAACGATTCCCACTCTCTCAAATTCCACAAGAAAGTGAATAGAAATTGCAATAGGAAGGAAAATTTCCCAATCCATGGTGAGAAGGCTAGAAAAATTAAAAGAAAACAATAAAAATGGCAACAACAGCATTCACCCTTTTACTCAAATCTACTCCTCCTCGCCTCACTCGAATGAGAGAAAAAGCTACTAAGGCATAGTTTTATTTGTTCGTCAAATTTTAAAACCCTCGTTTGTTCAAGGGTTTCCAATTTGCGCTATGGCTTTCCATATAGATCTTGGGATCTATCCTCTATAGCTGAGCCAAGCTGAGCAATGGGAAAGCATGGTAGGAGTTCATCAAATGACCTAGCTTCCTGTAAGGAGGAATGACAACATAATGAAGAATCAGTACTAAACTAATAAGAGGATGACCAGGAAGAGATTGAATCCGTAACTTGGCCGACGATATATGAAAACTAAGACGATGAAGAAAATCAGCCAACGAATCTGTCTACCGTAGACGATGATAAAGATGCTTCTGCCGAAACTAATGACAACGTAATTTTGTCAAACTCTATTTATTTTGTACTCCCTTTATTTGCCTTTGGTGCTTTTCAGAGCCATTTTTTCTTAAAATTTTATCATTTTGTCCTATCCCCCCTCTTCTTGTCTTTAGAACACCGTGCAAGTTTGAGTCTTCCATTCTATGTGGTCTAGTGCCTTGAGAAGTGTCGGGTTCCTATTGTCTATCTCGCATTAGAAAATGCTCTACATTGAGCTTGCCCTGATCACTTTGATGCAACAAACAAGAGGCATCGTGGCAAGAGGAAGCTTTGCATCAAGCCACTCCTAAGCACTCTACAATGAAAATTCTCCACATCAAGCCTCCTCTGATCATTGTGATGAAACAGTGGAGAAGCACCGCGATAAGAGCACCTTGCAATGAAAATGCTCCACATAGAGCTACCCTTGAGCACTCCGATGTAGAATCGGAGAGGTGCAGGGCAGGACGAAGCTTTGCTTCAAGCCACCCTTGAGCACTCTACAACATATCTGCACCTCAAGTTCTTCTCGCATCCCTAGTTTGTTTCTGCTACGTGGGTATATTCAACACCCTCTCCGGATTGGGGGAAATGGGTAGGATTTATTCTTGTTAATTAAGATTTAATATCTTGTTAATTAGGGTTTAATTGGGTCTCACTCATTATATCGTGTTAATTAGGATTTAATAGTATTTAGTCATATTTCAATTTTGATGAGTTTGTTTATAGCCATACACTGCAAGAGTTATATATTTAAATAATAGGCTATTTTCTTTTGGCTCTTCCCATAAAGAAGATTCATTTTCCTTTTTTGTTGGATTTTACTTCTATGGATGTTTTATAGACATTAGGGCAATCATTGTATGTCAAATGGTTGTGAATTTTGTTGGGGTCATCCCATAAAGAAGGCATGTGTGGCTCAGCTGTTGGATTTTAAATTTTATGAGATTTTTATATTCACACAAGGAAAACGTTTTATGTTCAAATGGCACCCAATTTCCTTCACAAGGATCTGTGTTTCTTTTTAGTGTGATTTCCAATTATATGAGTTTGTTATTGAAATATATGGCAGGCATTTTATATTCAAATGTATGATTTAAAATTGTGCATCTCAATACGTGAGGGTTACAAATTTCTCAGTTTGCACATTTATTGTTCTCTTCAAATTGTGATAGATTTGTTACTGTGAAACACTCATAAAGAGATAGGTATAATAACTTGGTTCTTGTCATGAGCATGGCAATTTCAATGACTACCTAGAGACGCATAATATCCACAATGCATATATTCAAATGGTGCCCAATCTCCTTTTGGGTCATCGTTTAGTGAAGATTCATGTTCCTTTTTAGTGGGATTTCAACTTTTACAAGTTTTTGAGCGCCATATGGGGCAAGTATTTTATATTTCAATATATGATTTGAAATTCTGTGCATTCCCTTCTCTTAGTGTGCATATTTATTTTCCCCTTAGAATTGTTAAGAGGTTAAGAATATCTATGATTAAATTAACAGGAAGAATTTGGTTATAATGGAGGGAGAGGTAGATTTTATAGCACACTATATGTATCATTCCTTCTAGAGCTTAAGAAAGGCACTCTAAAGTTTAAACATAAGTGTTTTCCTTACTTTTTAATTGTTTTTATTTGTGAAATATCACCGAAGCGGACGTTAGGATTCAGAAAAATTTAGGTTATATTGGACCTGCAGTTCTTGTGTCCATAGCCTTCATGGATCTTGGAATGTGTATGTAGTTACTAATATTTAACAATTTTATTTCATATATATTTGGGTATCGATGTTGATATTGAGAATTGCAGTTGTGTCTTAGTGGCGTCTGATTTGTAGGGAGGGGGATGGGCTAGGTTCAAATATGAGGTATTTAATAATAATAGTAAGCTTTCGAATGAGATTATTGATTCTGATTAATTACTTTTTCGATAAAAAGAATTTGAAATTCATCCTAATATAGTATTGTTTTATCAATTTATATAAGTGGCTTGATTATTCAATATCTTTCATTGAATTTAGGATTTGTAACAGGTATGTCCCTCATATGTTTTCTCTTCCAAACAATTGTATGAATTGAGATTCTGCTCACCCCTGAACCTGCTGGTCCATCAGGTGAGCATCTCATGCAACCCTACAGGGAAGATTATCCAAGAAATCTAAATTTTATCTTATGCTTACTATCAGAAGTGGGTGTCATTGTTGCAAATATTCGTGAAGGTTAGGATTTTCAAGAATGATTTTTGAAAGTAAAATCCTTTTATTTTGATTTCTGACGCAGTAATATTATTTTATTTTACTCCGTGCGTCGAAATGAAACTAAACATGATGTTCCATATACCTACATGGGCTGGTGTTCTTCTAACTGGAGTCAGCATACTCACTCTCATTGGAGTTCAGAGATTCTGGGTGCTCCAACCAATCCTTTCGATTATACTCTATGCATATATTTCAAGACAAAATGACAATTCATTTTTCTTAAATAACCTGGTTACTTCAAAGGCCTTTATCCTATGTTATAACTTGGGACACTGCAGATGAGAAATTTGGAGGCGATCATTACTTTTCTTGTACTTAAATGTTTGGCTGTTTCTTTGGAGAGCTGGTATATGCTAAGCCTAAAGCCAATGAGGTGTTAAAAGGAATGTTCATTTCTAATTTAAGAGGAAGTGGAGAAGCTTGTATTTCGATTTCTCTTATTGGAGATTTTCTTACATTGTAAGCCCCTATCACTTCTCTGTTTAGTCAATTCAATTCAATGAATAAGTTTCTTCAGCGTAAAGTACTAATGATTAGAAATTGTGGCCAAACGTTTTACGCTATGATGCAGATTAGGCATTGGGCATTTAGTTTCATAGTAATAAATGGAGTAGTTTTAACTGTGATTTTTTCCGAGATTGTAGGAGTTTTCTGGTAAAAACATTTGTGAAAATATTTGTGGTCAACTTTTGATTTGTGTTGTTTAAAATGGTTTTTCTTACTATATATATGGATTCAACACCCTCAAAAAAGTCTGAATCACTTAGATTGTGAATATTTCACGTGTGAAACTTGTGATTTGAATGAATGTCCCTAAAAATAAATTAAATAAAAAAAAATTCCAAAAAATCACAATGGAAAATTAGGTAATAAATCCCTCAAATGATGTGTATCTTATCATATACAAAATTTAGTACTATGGTATTGAGTCTTTATTGATTACCTTCATAAAATCTAATTGATCTAGTCATCCACCAAATCCAAATAGAATTTATTTCTTCACTCTGTTGAAATGTAATTGATCCTGTCATCCACCATATCGAGATAGAATTGATTTCTTCACTCTGCCTTGGTTCTCTCCCAGAAAGTACCGCCAACTCTTTCTGGAGTTAAGGTAAGTACTCTTCCATACCTTAGAGAAGTACTAGAATAACTTGAATATATTATTCATGTACTTTTTGCTGTGCTTTATTTACAAATTAGACTGATTTTCGATGGGTTGTTGAAATTACAAATTTTCATTACGGAAATTATGAAATGTAATTATTCCACTCAGAATAAGGTCTAATAGTCCCATATACAAGAACATAATTTGTAAAAGTACAATGAAAAACTTGATTGTTCAACCTTAGCTGTCATAACTCCATCTAAACCTCCACAGAATCATTCACTACATGAATAAACTACTTCCTAACAATGTCGCGCAGCCATAGACCTGTCAATGACTCATTAATCAGATCAGAAGACTATGAAATGATCTTAAAATGTTGTCTATGTTCCAATTAGTGTGCACGTATTTTCCCATCAAAACTGGATTTGCTATATTTATGGCATTCTTAATCAATGTCGTTGTTACCTGTCTAAGCAGGGAAATCTGTTCTTCACAAAACTTATCTACAGAGCACTCGGATATCTGTTGGAACTTGGACCTGAATACCTTATCTTTTCTATTAAAAGTAAGCGGATCCTTCCATCCCGAAAAAGATTTCCTCCACTTCGTCACTATGGTTTTTATGCACCTCCCTCTTCTTCCAGCATTTTAATCACTTAGACAACTTTACAAGCGAATTGACCTATTCATTCATCATGATTTTAAATATTTGGTCAGGAACTTAAAATGGATCCACAAAACTTGTTAGTAAATATAGATCTCATTCAATTAGTTGGAATTAGGAATTCCATGATATTGTTGCAAGGTTTTCTCAATATGAAAATGAGGCCATAGCTCTGCAATCCTATCTCTTGGGCCATTTCGATCATCCCAAGCTTGTCAGTTTCTATTCTTTATGGTTCTTCTGGTGTTGCGCAACTTATTATTATTTCTTCGGTATGCTCTTTGATCATCGAAATTGGCATCTCGATAACACATTTCAAATCACAAAAAGTCATGATTGGGCTTAACATTATTTCCTTGGATTCGAGTTAAAAATTTCCATGGATTTGGATTTCAATAGTTAGATAATGTAAATGTCAAAAACCTTTTTAGTAAAGAGTTAAAATTATAGTGCTAGATTCATGTATATACACTCAAAAACACATTTCATTCAATCAAAAAGACCTCAAACTTATAATAATTTGAAAACATTTGTGATCTAAATATTTGAGATGTTTTATATTTAAAGGCTAATGCTATGCATATCCCTTCCATGGAGATAATTTTATCATTTCAACTGCCATTTACATTAATTCCACTATTCAAGTTTGCCAGCAGTGAGCTAAAGATGGGTCCTCACAAGAATTCAATCCGAGTAAGTTTCTACTACCAGATTAGAGAGGAAAACCATTTTTTCTCGTTGCTAGAAATATACGATCATGACCATTCATCGTAAAGATGGGTCCTCACAAGAATTCAATCCGAGTAAGTTTCTACTACCAGATTAGAGAGGAAAACCATTTTTTCTCGTTGCTAGAAATATACGATCATGACCATTCATCGTAAAGATGGGTCCTCACAAGAATTCAATCCGAGTAAGTTTCTACTACCAGATTAGAGAGGAAAACCATTTTTTCTCGTTGCTAGAAATATACGATCATGACCATTCATCGTATTATTGTTACCTAAATTGAAAAAGATTTCTTCAATTATGTGGTGATTTTTGAATTGCATTTTACTAAAGGGAAAATATTCTTTCCTATGTCGCAGTTTATGGTTCTTTCCTGGTCATTGGGATGGTATATCATGGGCATTAACACCTACTACTTGACTACAAAATTTGGAAAATGGTTGGTCTATAGTAGTCTGCCTAAGGTAGTTTCTACATTTATTGGATTAATTGTATTTCTACTCATGGCTCTATATGTAGTCGTGATTTTTTATTTGGCTTTCCGACGGGAAAAGAAAGTCAGTTATATGGCTCAACTAGGATCCTTGATTTGATCTTAAATTACAGCGAGTATTAACCGAACCAAGTCACAAAAAGATTGATATAGAATCACAAAGTGATTTTCGATTGGAGTATGATTAGATTGCTTGTAGAGAATTGATTTGGAATTTCAGCGAAGTCATGTAAAAATAGCAAAAGTATTAGCAGATCTGAAAAAATAGCACAAGTATTAGCAGATCTGAAATATAGTGTGTCTTCCTCTTCATGTCTCTGAGTTGGTTTCATATTGTGACAATTTCAGTGCAACACTAGAACTTCTTTAACATTGATTGGCCTCCATTACTATGAAGAAGAAAATTCCTAACACGATATTGAAAGCATAAACACACATGCATTTAACAATACACGGGTACAAAGCTTTTACCTGGAAAACAATCTCGGGCTAATCATATAGGCTTGAAATTTCAAAAATATCATGGGACAATACTATCTTTTGTTTATGCATTCATTTTTCTTATTTCAAAATTATAGTAGGAATACTAATAAGGTAAGGGTATTCCTTTAGATCCTTCAAAAACTTATCTAGCCATATAGTTCCAGAATGTTCTTGGCCTTTTCTGCGACATAAGCGGTTTTAACAATTGAAATCCACACTTATATGCCAAGTGCACCAATGATAAAAAAATGTATAGACAATCATTTACAAAGATTCTTACAGATTAGACGCTTTCACCAATTTGGGGGTTTTGATTTTGAAAATCAATAGTAGTTCTATTGATTTTGAAAAACAATAGAAGATTTTATGTGACGGCTTTCCTTAGTGAACATTAAGCCTTTTTGAAAAATTTGAAATAGCTAAATATTTTTTTGAAAATATATTCATGTGAGCTCAAGCCTTGCATATAAGAGGGTTTAGTTGAGAATAATTAATATTATTTTGATATTAATGGAGAAAATGGTTATATTGTTGTAACTTTCTCCCTAGTTTAGGATTAGTTCCTATAGTTATTGGGTTTGGGTGCAACTTCCTATTTCCTAGTATTGTATTTAATGATGTAATCTTTTGATTGATTAGGCAGTAGAGTGGACCACAGTGATCTCTCAAGTTTTGTGATTGTAGTCTCCAGGTGCAGGCCACACCTTAGAGCTACATCTCTTTCTTTTCAATTTTGTTCACATCTTATCTTGGTATCAGAGCTCAGATTGAGGGAGCCTGATCTTTTGTCACCTGTGAGTAATGCATATAGTGGCTAGCTTGCCTGCTTGAAGTGCCTTTGTGAATGTGTGTACACGAGAGCTCTGTGCTCGATTGAGTAGGTGGACTGCAGAACACCTCGCTCGGACTCGGATTTTTTTTTTTCCCTGAGCAGAAAGACTGATTAACGCGGATTTTGCGCTGACAGTCGCCCCATAAAAGTGGTTAGCGCGGATTTTGAGGGATAAATCGCGCTAAAGTGCAGAATTTGAGGGATAAAACGCGCTAAGCGTGGATTTTAGCAGGAAAGTCGCGCCAATTAAATTACTCTAAGCGATTTTTAATTAGCGCGGATTTTTCGCTCGGTGTAGTGCTAAGGAGATTACTGAACAACGTGAACTTCATTTGGCGGTTTGCAAACAATGCAGATTGGCATAGTTGAGATTCGTCTGAGAGAAACAGATCGGGAAAGCGCTGGAGGAGATCTGCAGGAAACCTCGACTTTGTTTGGCGATCTACAAGGAGAGCAGGATCAGCGAAGTGGCAGATCAATCTGGGAGAGGTGGATCAGATCAATTGTGATCATATCATTGTTTCGGCTGTGTTGGAAACGCCGAATTTGCTCATTGGAGGGGGAGTGCGAGACACTGCAGATCGGTGGCAGAGGTGATAGATCGATCTGACAGGTATTGTTTTTGTTGTTGTTAAGTAGATTCACAATGAGTAATACGATGGAATCTTACCTTAACGAGTCTGGTAAACTCAACGGGTCTAACTTCACGAATTGGAAGTTTAAGATCCAGACTCTACTTGAAGGTGCGAATGCTTGGGCTATAGTGACAAGCGATGAGCAGAATCCGACTGCAACCACACGAAAGGAAGACTGGGAAAATGAGAAAACAAGGCTAAAGTCCTGTTGAAGATGTTTGTGAAAGACAATGTTATTGCGCACATTAGAGATTGTAAGACGTCCGCAGAGATCTGGACGAAAATCAAAAAACTGTATGAGACCCAGAATACAAATAGAGTTTTGGCTCTGAAAAGCAAGCTATTTTCGATGAGGATGGATGAAAGGGAGTCCTCTACTGCATTTGTCGCGCGAATTAAGGATGTTAAAGACGGATTGGGGGCCATTGAAGTGGCGGTGGCTGATGAAGATCTTGTTGCAATTACAATGAATGGGTTTCGTGATGATTTCCAAACCTTCATCACTGGAGTTTTGGTAAGGGAGAAAGCACCCACGTTCGATGATCTCACTGTGATCTTGCAGCAAGAGGAAGACCGACGGCAGAACCTGAATCTAAACCCCCAAAGTGACGATCTGGCGCTGGTGGCAAAACGACGACTATCTAAAGGAAAGCAGTCACAGCAGCAAAAAAAAGCAAAAAGGAGGAACATCACAGAAGAATCTGCATTCTCATAAAGGTATTCTTGCAAATCATTATGAAAAGAAATGTTATTATTGTGGAAAAACAGGTCATATACAGAGAGATTGTTATTATAAGAAGCAAGCTGATGAGGCAAGGAGGAGACAGGTAAATCCAAAACACAGAGGATATTTTGTTGAAGAAGAAGACTTCAGTCATGAATTTCGATTGCTCATAGTTGACTGTGCCCTTTCAGTATCGAATGAAGATGACATCTGGTATGTTGATTCCGGAGTGTCCTCTCACATGACAGGTAATAAGGAATTTTTTGATAGTCTTGAAGAAATTATAAATGGATCAAAAATATATCTAGGGGATGATAATGGATATTAGATTAAAGGTCATGGGGTGATTTCAGTTAAGATACCAAATGGAAAAATTAGTTACCTTTCAAATGTTTTATATCTACCTGGAATAAAGAAAAAACTGATATCTGTATCCATGATGGCTGATCAAGATATGCATGTCGAATTCTTCAAGACTCAATGTGTAATAAAGGATTGCAGGAATGAAATTGTTGCAACACGCATGCGAGTTGGAAGCCTATACAGATTAGATGTAAAAAGTATACCAAAGCAAGCAATGGTTGCACGAGAGTCGACAACTGAACAACTCTGGCATCAGAGGTTTCGTCATCTAAATCTACAGGATCTAACGTTGTTACAAAAGAAAGGTATGGTTGAAGGTCTCCCCATTTTTCGTAACATTCAGTTAAACTGTGATGGTTGTGCCTTAGGAAAGATGCACAGAGAACAGCTCCCTGTGCATGATAGGAGGATGCAAACAGAAATCTTAGAGCTAGTGCACACTGATGTATGTGGTCCCATGCAGACAAGGTCGCTAGGGGGAGCATACTATTTTTTTTTATTTACTGATGACTGCACTAGCTATTCATGGGTTTATTTTTTAAAGAAGAAAAGTCAGGTTTTCCAATGTTTTATAGAGTTCAAAACCCTGGTGGAAAAACTTTTTGGAAAAAGTATTAAAATTCTCCGATCTGATCAAGGAGGAGAATACAAATTAAAGGAATTCATGAAATACTGCAAAACTCATGGGATCGTTCAGCAATATACAGTGCCGCATACACCACAGTAAAACGGAGATGCAGAGCGTAAAAACAAAACCTTGGTGGAGTGTGCAAGGAGCATGCTCCAAGGTAAGGGTCTATCTAATATTTTTTGGGCAGAAGCGATAAATACTGTTGTATATTTGAAAAATAGAAGTCCTACTAGGTTTCTTGGCTTCAAAACCCCTTTTGAAGCCTTATATGGATTTAAACCGCTTAAGAGTCTTTGGGTCAAAGGCATTTGCACATGTACCCAAAGCTCATAGAAAGAAATTAGACCCTAAGGCAGTCAAATGCATCTTAGTTGGTTATGGCATAGAGTTTAAAGCATACAAACTGCTCAATCCTGAGTCTCGTAAGACATTTGCAAGTAGAGATGTAGTCTTTCATGAACAGGTACAGGAAAGGAAAGTTGATGTTGGAGGAAAGCAGCGAGGATGAAAGGGCGGAGGAATAGGAGCAGAAAGAAGAGAATAAAGAAGAACAGCAAGAAGGTGAAAAAGCAGGCCCAATCATTGTAGAGGAAAACAAATTTGAGGTAAGTCCCCTACCACGGAGGTCAGGTAGGAAGACTCAATTACCATTGAAGTTAAGAAACTATGCTTTGATGTCAAAAGTTTTGAACATTGTAGAACCCTCTCATTACAAAGAAGCTAGTCAATTTAAGGAATGGAGAGCTGCAATGAATGAAGAAATGGAATCAATTCTTAGAAATGATACTTGGGATTTAGTTGAGCTGCCTAAAAATAAAACACCCATAGGATGCAAGTGGTTGTTTAAAGCAAAAATGAATGCAGACGGAAGTATAGATAAGTTAAAAGCTAGGCTGGTTGCAAAAGGATATTCACAGAAGGAACGTATAGATTTTGATGACACTTTTGCACCTGTAGCAAAGCTAAATACAATCAAAATGCTTATTGCTTTAGCTACTAAATATAATTGGGAATTACACCAGCTTGATGTTAAATCTGCATTTTTAAATGGTGATTTAATAGAAGAAATTTACTTATTACAGCCAGAAGGATATGTAAAGCAGGGGCAGGTTCATCTTGTTTGCAGATTGAAAAAGGATTTATATGGATTAAAGAAAGCACCGAGGTCTTGGTATGAAAAAGTTGATTCTTTCTTTATAGAGTATGGTTTCCATAGAAGTTTAAATGACCCAAATTTGTATACCAAGTACAATAATCAGGGGCAGATTATTTTGATTTCTTTGTATGTGGACGACATGATTATAATAGGAAATGCATATGATTTAATCAAAGGAATCAAAAGGCTTATGGAACAAGTTTTTGAAATGAAGGATCTCGGAAGCCTTCACTATTGTTTGGGATTAGAAGTATTCAGAGATACTGGGCAAACTTTTCTTACCCAAGGGAAGTACGCTAGAAATCTGTTGGAAAAGTTTGTGATGGATCGATGTAGATCAACAGCAACACCTTTGCAGCAGAATCTTAAAGTGAGCAATGATGATGGCACTAAGGAGGTAGATGCCACAATGTACAGACAGCTGGTTGGTAGTCTGATATACAACAACCAAACCTGACTTAGCTTAGTGTGTTGAGCCAATTCATGTCGAAACCATGTGAAATTCACTGGATAGCAACAAAAAGTGTGTTGAGGTATCTTTGTGGTACTGTTTATTTTGGTATTTTATACACTGATGTATCTGATGTTACTCTAGCAGGTTTTTCAGACTCAGACTGGGCAGGTAACCTGGATGATCGGAGGTTCATCACACGTTATGCATTCAACATAGGTTCTGGGGTCATAGCATGGGGCAGCAAGAAACAAAGTACTGTAGCTTTGTCGTCATGTGAAGCTGAGTATCAAGCATTGTGTGTAGCAACATGTGAAGCGATCTGGTTGAGGAGACTTCTCAAAGATGCAAGAAAAGAACAAAAGCAACCCACTTCTATCAAAAGCGACAACCAGAGCACCATTAAATTAGCATACAATGCAGTGTTTCACAAAAACACCAAACATATAGACACTCAGTTCCATTTTGTTAGAGAAAAATACAGACAAATGAAATTGTTGTTGAATATTGTAAAACTTGTGACAATGTGGCTAACATTTTCACAAAGCCTCTTGCACGAGTGAAATTTGAATTGTTTAGAAAGATGCTAGGAGTTTAGGAGAACCCTTTCTCCATTAAGGGGGGGAGTTGAGAATAATTAATATTATTTTGATATTAATGGAGAAAATGGTTACATTGTTGTAACTTTCTCCCTAGTTTAGGATTAGTTCCTATAGTTATGGGGTTTGGGTGCAACTTCCTATTTCCTACTACTATATTTAATGATGTAATCTTTGATTGATTAGGGAGTAGAGTGGACGAGAGTGATCTCTCAAGTTTTGTGAGTGTAGTCTCCAGGTGCAGGCCACACCTGAGAGCTACATCTCTTTCTTTTCAATTCTGTTCACATTTTATCTGGTTTGCCTCCTTCAATTTTTAGGGCTTTTCTTCTTCAATTTTTATTTTCTCAACAACCTACAAATCTTTGACTCAGTACAATATTGAACTAGATTTTTTCTCGTCCTTTCGGTGGAATTGGCCTTAGATTTTCTACATTTCCTACATAATGTAAATAATAGAAAGGAAAAAGTAGCTGCAAGTGCATTATATAATAGATGAGAGGAAATTTGCTTCAAATTATACAAGAACATGCAGGGTGAGTGTTCTTCTTCCCAATTGATAAGAGGAGTAACTTCAACAAAGTTAAAGTTGAGTGTTTCTATAGGATGCTCTGCAAATTGTTTTGAAGATACATGCTCGAGCAGAGAAGTACTCCAAAGCATTAGTAGATCTTACAACGATGTATATAAACCAAGAGCATATACTAAAAAATAAAACAAATGTCACAACCAAAACAAAAAAATACAATCTCACTACAACCAATATACAATAGGGTAGTCATTCTTCAAACAAAAAACTAACCTACAAATATTAACCAATGTTCAATGGATGGTTCAAGAGATACTAAGGTTTCTATGGGTGCGTATCAACACACTGATCATTGCCCTGATGATGGACTCACCTAGCCAGTCCGAAACGTTGGTTTCACAAAATAGCGCACAGGTTTTCCACCAGCATCACACAATATACATCGTCTAAAAATTGAGACCATCCACATGGCCACGTGATTGGCTTAATATTTTGTACCATGTTTATATCATGCTTAGGTATTGTTTATTTTTTTTTCTCTACAACAACTGCTTTTCAAGCCATTTCCTCCCTCCCAACCTGAATACATACTGAAGCATCTCCTCCTCTTTTATTTTTTTGAAAGAACTATGAAAATTATGGCCTCAGTGGGTGCAAAATTCTTTGCATGTGCCACTGTGGGGATGCCCAACCATGCATACACTTAGAATCGAACCTAGGTTAGTTATTGTAGACTCACATCAAGCTTTTGCTAGACCACAACCCAACCTACATAAACTGGAGCACACTTACTAGAGTTCATGCCCGTTGTTACTAAATTTGATGTTGCATGAAGATGAAAGCTAAACTTATATGGGAAGTGATGAACATATCAAGTTTAGTTCGAATTTTATTTAGAGATTATAGATCCAAATGAGCTCATGTATTTCTTTGTTCTAAGCTTTGAGTTGAGAGAATTTTCCAT
>APFE030597128.1:0-32542 GCA_000404065.3 Pinus taeda
TTTATAATATTAATATAAATAATTAATTGAAAATTAATTATGATAATGATGATTATGATGATTGATATTTATAAAGATCAATGCGGTTTATTAAATCTCAAGAAAAGAAAATGAATCTAATTGTAAACCTTCAAAATATTGTTTTTGTGATAAAAAAGAAGAGAAAGAACTACTCCAAGATCACTATAGTTGGGTTGAGTTAATAAGTCAAGAAGATTGGAAGTGTGGCAAATGTTAGTGAATTGAGCGCAGATGTAAGTAAGAGCTTGGTAGACTAAAAATAAGTGTTTTTCTTCTTCCACCTTCTTAGTATCACAAATCTAACAGATTTTATCATCCTAAGGAGCCTTGGGAGTAGAACACTACCTGGTTTCACTTCGAAGCTCATGAGAATAAGTTCTTATCCTACCGAGGTTCATTTTTTTCTTAGTTTTGGTCAACACAGAGAGAAATTATGCTTATCAAGGGTGGCGTTGATTACCTCCTTATAGTATATGGGCTTCCTTTTACCCTCCTGCTCCTTATCATCCCGCAATGTGTCGTTAAAATTTGAGGTAATAGTATCTTTGACACTATCCATGCTTCCCATGATGACCTCCTCCTTAATCCCCTAATGGTTGAGCCTAGATTGGGCATCCTTATGCCACCCATGCTTGAGGCGAAGGTGGGGGTTTTGACTAAAGTTAGAAGCAATTTTTGGGATCCTCATGGATTCCATGTTGTAAAGCTTCTTCTTATACATTAGATATCTAAACACAGTTGTACTTTCAATGGAGGACAGGCTAAATTCAATCAAGAGGATAGGATAGGGAGTATTTCCCTTGATCTTTAGGTTGTAGGTTATGAATTTCTTTTCAATCATCTCAATATTTCTCCATGACTCTCTAGATATACTACAACCTTGAACTTCACATCTATATAAGACAACAAATGTGACGAGAGTCTCAAAGAGGAACCTTTTTTTAATCCAAATGCAATGATTGACTAACTTGCAATTGTTTTCAAACTCATAATAAGCTTTCCAACCTCCAATAATCCTTTTCTTGATGCTATAATTCGAGTTGAGCTAATGAGGAAATTGAATAACCAAATACTTGTAAGAAGAAACCTACTCTAATCAATGGTTATCATTGACGAAATTACCATTGGTGGTGTTTTTTGATTTAATGATCGTGACTTTAGTCTTGTTGGTATTAACTGTTATCTTGGAGAAGTAGACATGAAGAGTCTTAAGCTGCTTGTCTGGGTCATCATGGATTTTTGCAAGAAGAAAAATATCAGAAGCATATAGGAGAAGAGTAATGATTATACCATCAAGCTCGGTGCATTTGAAGCCTGTAGTTTCCAGAGACACCTCAGGCTTATCGATGTAAATTCTAAAAAGGGTAGGATATAAGGGACACCCTTGCTTAACCTCGATTTTGCATTTAATATCTTTAGACCACCCTTCGTTGGTCTAAGATTGGAAATGACAATCTCATAGAGGTGGATCACAACAATCCACAATTCAGGAAGAACCATGATCTCTTCAACTCTCTCCCAATGCTTATGTCGAGGAACAATGTCAAAATCTTTCCTAAAGCTCATGAAACAACAGAAGAGACCAAATTTACTATTGCAACATTCCTCTGCAATGATCTTGAGGGTGACAAGATGGTCAATAGTCGAGTGATGTCTCCTAAAACCAGCATTCCCTTTAGCTCTTTTACCATGATTTTCAAGCCAAAGGCTAAGCTTCTTTTCCAAAATGAGCCCATAAAGCTTGGCTAAGATGTGGCTAATCATAATTGTCTTCTATTAGAGGGAACACATTTGTCCCCATTCTCAAAGATAGGCACAATAAGGCTTTGCATCCAAATCTTAGGGAAGCCATGTTGTGCAGCCAAATTGAGAAGCTTTGTGGAGATGAGGAATGAGGATAGATATTCCAATTTTAAAGATCTCAGCTTGATATCCTTCAATATCTTTAGCTTTCCCATTTGTGAGCTTGTTAATCTGAGACTCAATGTCTTTTAGGGAAAATATATCTTCTTTAATAGGAGCGTTTAAGATGGTGCCCATGGTGTCTAGAGAGTCATACAACTTCCTAAGATAGTTGTCCCATTTTTCTATGGCGTAGAATGAGTATCTTTAGTTTTATGAACAAGCACATTCCACCAAAACTTTTTTGATGCAACTTTTAAAAGGTGGAGAAGATGCTCTTCTCTCTTGTTAATATATGACCTCTTCTTCCTCTTGATAAGAGATTTGTATATAATTATATTTTGAAACTTAATCAACTATAATAAAACAATATTTAATAGTTCGAATAAAAATAAAAATAATATTAAAACTTAAATAAAATAACATTTATTATATTTTAAAGAACACCATCAATTAAAATACCAACTTACGTTGGAAATGGACCTCTTTATAAAATCCATAAGATAATCCTACAAAGGAAAGGTATATGTGATCACATATATTTAGGGGAAAAAAAAAAATAAAAATAAATATATATATTATATTAATATATATATATATCGTTTGGGACAATTGAGACCAAGTATAAAGTTTTATTTTTGCTGAATCGCTACATATTATTATTTGCACCTTATTTTGAACATAGTGATATTGAACCATTAGAGAAATTTTGAAGTCTAAAATGAGCCGCAAAACAAAAATTATAAAAAAATCAACTTTGTAAGAACCGGTCGGATTTAATATGATGATGTCAACAATGAAAGATGATTCACCATTTTTAAGTAAAAAGGTAAAAATATATAATAAAAAAACTACTTTGTCAACTCTTATTTTCAACTTATCTCCATACAGTTTTACTCAAATTTCGCATGGTAACACTTGTTGGAACATTAATTTAATTCTTCATCCAAGGAGTACCCATGTTGCATACTTTTGATATATCTCGTTACACGAAAAATGAGAAATACATGAAAAACATGATTGCCATCACATTTTTTCATGTATTTCTCATTTTTCATATAGCAGGGTCCATCGAAAATATGAAACGTAGATACGCCTTGTACGACAAATTAAATTTTGCATCCAACGTGTGCTCCTACTTGAAATTTGAGTAAAATTGTGGAGAGATAAGTTAAAAAATATGAGTTGAGAGAATAGTTTTTTCTTTTTTCCCTCTAAAAATTGATGATGTAATCTAATCTTAATTTATTATTTCCACTATTATTTTATGATATTTCTAAAAATGCCCATTTTATAACTCAAAACTTCTCTTATGAATAAAATATAAACTCTTAAATTTATTATTAATAAAAGATACTAATTATTCTCAGTTTGGCGTAGATTCTAAAAAGATTGGTTGTTGTAAAGATTTTACAGGAAGGAATTCATTATTCGATTAAAGTTATTGACACGATCCTTATTGACACGATCCTTTTTTACATTGTAGATTATAATGTTAAATAAATAAAAAATATAAGTTCGGTCATTTTTATCTGATTGAAGTTATTGACATCATATTTTTTTACCTTGTAGATTATAATGTTAAATAAATAAAAAATATAAGTTCACTTATTTTTATTTAAATGAGGTTATTGACATCATCCATTTTTACCTTGTATTGGTTTAGTGCAATTACTAGTGCAGATGGTCATGTGCTTTGGGTAGCCATTAAATAGATGTGCCCAGTGATATGCTGTAAGATGGGAATTTTGATTCCTCCACATGGATGTTTCATCCATCAGCTAGCATAGATCCATCAGCTAGCATAGATTCCAACAAGGAAGTGAGTTGTACCTGTCTACCAATCTCCTTCCGGTGGCACCATCTGAGTGAGTCTTCTTCCAGAAGGAAGTAAATAAATAAAAAATATAAATTTGGTTATTGATAACTTAGTAGAAGAAGAAGTTCAAAGGATTGCTAGTATTTCTAGTATGGATGGATAGGCTGCCTTCATGTGTTTTTTTTTTCCTGTTGAAATAAATGAATAAATATGTTTTTAGTGTCAAAAATAAAGGAAAATAAGTGGTTTTCAAAGTGTTAATGGAGAATATAAAATTTTATTTTTCTTTTTATATAATTTATAAATAAAGAAAATATATAAAATAAGTAATGGAATGGTATAAAATATCTCGATGAAGGATATAAATATTTATGGAGGATATTTGTTATGAACTACTACTTTTAGGGTTTAAAATGGAGATTATGTACATACAGCACAACCACATTTATTTAAATAAATGTGGTTGATATATGTTGATGATAGATGTCAATCAATTATTATATATTATTATTATTATTATTATTAATATATCTTATTAAAACTGTCAATAAAATTAAATCGTATGAATTTTATATATAAACCTAACTATATGAAATCGAGCATGCTCTTCGAATGGTTGAACTTGATGGATTTCCACAGAACAATCTTTATTAATATGTATAAAAGAATAAAAGAGACCCTATATAAAAATTTATCTCTTTTTTTCTCTTCTTTTTTTAAATGGTTATTTTTTCTCTAAAAATAAAATAAAATAAGGGCCCTAATTAAAATTTCTCTGTTTTTCTTCCCTTCTTTTTGTAAATTTGCAATGTAAAATGTAAAATAATTCTAAAACAAATTGCAACATAAAAAGTAAAAATAAAAATAAAAATAAAAGAAATATGTAAGTTGGAGGTTAGAGGTTAGACCTTTTTATTTCATAAAACCATCACTAAGATTATCGACATTTTGAATCCCGTCTAAGTTGGTGTCAAGTTCCATACTCGAAAAAAATGAAAGAACATACTTCAGAATGGACCTCCCAACTACTGACCTTCGTCTTAACCCAACTATGCTGCATGTCAGGGTTGCTATCTATGCTCGCATAAACTTTATTTTAATATTATCTTGACTTTTGACCATTTACTGGATACCACTATCTAACTTCTTTCTAGCCGACTTTCGACTACCCTACTGGCTTTAGTTTAACACCCTCTTGACTTCTGACTACCCGTCTAGGAAAAAAAACATGTTATGTTGTGGTTTGCATGAGAACCATAATTTCTTGTAGGTTTCTTTACTTCTCTATAAATTAACTCCCAAATAGAAATCAATTATTTTTGAATAAAAATTCCCCAACTCCGACCATGCAACCTCACATCGATTATATAAATATTTAAAATCCAGGGTATCAATAAACCCAAGGCATTCATATTAAATACATTGAAATCATATTATAAACCTTCCAAATAATATTAAACTCTCAAAATTTTATTATAAACATTTTGAATGATATTAAACCCAATGAATATCAACCATTAGATTAATAAAGTGAAGGCACTATATATAAAAAGAAATTCTCGAATGTCCCCTTCCTTTTTGTAAATAGTTATTACTTTTCAAAAAATCCAAAAAAAATATTGAAACACAAATATTCAAAAAACTAAAAAAATATTCAAATGCGTAGATCAGAGGTCGGAGGTCAAAGATCAGGAATTTCTATTTCATTAAAACATTTTATAGGTTTCCAGCATTTCGAATACCGACTACAGTAGGATGGGGCAACATAATCGAACAAAATGAATGAACGTCCTTCACACTTGAGCTCCCGACTAGATACCTTCGTCTTACCTCGACTATGGTGGAAGTTAGGGTCATGGTTGCCAATGACAAAAAGATGAATTTAACATGATGGTGACTTTCGACTACCCGATTGGCTTCCATTGCAAGCAATAAAATATTTTATTTATCCATTTGTGTGGCAACCATAATTTTCGTTTAACTTTTTTTACATTTTTTAAAAATAAACTCATAAGTGGAAATCCGCTATGTTTCAAAAAAAACATTCCCCAGACACCAACCATGCAACCCCACCTTGAGTTTTTCACGCAAGTGGTTGAAATGTCTCGTCACTTGAATGAATAATTAACATGTTTCATGTGAATTTATTGTTGCATGTCCTGAGCGTTTAAACAAAATTTAGAAACTCTCCTACTTTATGCTCTTTATTTTGCAATCTCTTATCCATAGACACTATTTACAATGGTTCTCTCAAATTTGTCTCTCATTAGAAACAAACAAGTTGAAGTTCATTGCAAGGGTTCTAATTTTTGGTAAACATTCATTGTTATAGAGAATTACACTAGTAAATTTAATATCTCTCAAATAAAGTTAAATTTCTTCTTATTCATTTTCACGGCACAACATGGGTAAGAAAGGTAAATCTATGATGTCAAAGTAGGCTATTCAACACATTAAGTAATGCCTAAAAGAAGTTAAAAATCCAGAACCAAAAGATTGCAATGTCAACACAACTCTCATTTTTGGCACGATCTTCAATACCTCGATGCTCGGTATGATGAAGTGGGATGAAATTTATAATTTATTTAAGAAGAGAAGTTGTTTAAATTTTGAAAATTCAAGTGAGGAAAAAACACTCAGTTTGAAAAAATTAGAACTACAAAAGTCCACAAAGTTGCTGCTAGGGAAAGTTTTAAGGATGTATGTTTATCTTAAATATTAGCAACCTTCGCAAAACTTAATAGTCTCTAATATCCAAATTTTAAAATGTTTGATGATAATTTTGTTAAAATGTTTTGATTTCTAGTTATTTTATATTAGACAATATATAATATTGGTGACTTTTAAGGGGAAGTAATTTTATACTATAAAATATGGTCGAATCATTTTTAAGAAAAATGGAAAATGGCGAATTTTTATTTTTAAAAGCATGGAATATTAGCCCACCTACAAATATTAGCACTTAATCTTTTCCCTACTTCCTGTTAGAGCAAATTTTTTTCCTTATTATGGCATGGCTGCATGGGTCATGCGACATATGGATTTTCCTACTTGCACTATAGTAGACTGCAACAAAAATGTTATAGCCTCTTGGAATCCACAAGTACTTTCAACAATTTACAAGCTTAGTCCTCTCGCTGTTTTCTTAAACACTCAGTTTCTATAAGACTTCAATAAAACAATATTCAAGAAGTGTGAAGGGAATTATGATAAAGTTGACATTGGTGATGAGAAGATAGATAAGGCTTCAAACTTAAGTTATCGAAACAATACACAATTTTCATTTTCAAAAGACTCGTTAGGTTCCTTAGAAAAATGTTGTCACATATAGATGGAGAGAAAGGCGTGGAGCATTGGAAACTACAATGGATGGCTTTAATAGATAACCTACTCAATGATTCAAAGCATTTGAATTAGGTTGATACTCTTTCTAAGAATTTAATAGATGCCCTTAAGTTTTCCATTTTGTCTCCTCGAGGATATGATCAATTGTTCTGGATGTCAACCTATATTATGGATATTATAATTTCTTTTGTTTTGTTTCATTTGAGGAAATGGAATTACCAAGTTGGCCATAAACTGCGTATTCAGAATTATGTCCCCATTTTGTGTGAAGGTAACTTCAATTCCATTTTTATGACATTTGTAATTACGTGATGACCCCTTTCCATTAGATTCTGTTTGGAGAAAACCATCCTAGGGTAAGTGAAGACCTTAAAGAGGTGTTAGAAGAAACAGGAGATTGGTTTGTGGAAGAATTATTCACATATATCAGAGTCTATCAAGCTAAGTTGGACCTCATATTCTGCTGAGATATATTCTAGAGAGGATCGCTTTAAGAGAGGTAGCCAATCAAACTACCTTGAATGGTCAATCTTGGAATGTGAGCAAAATTCAGAAGAAAATATGGCCGAACTTCCCCACCAACTTTGGAAAATTTTGTCTTAAGGACTGAGGACATGCATTTAAGGAAGCTAAAGAGCTCAACCATGTTTTGTTTTATTCAATGCCCCTTCATGACTATGAGCCTCAAGGAATCATCAATGACCGTTATAGGGTTGTTAGATACATCATAAACTACACAAACCAATAACCCCTTTTTGATGAAATTTTCTTTAAATTGATAATTTTCACCAAGATTTTGAAAGAGGATAGTTGTTGAGTAAGGAGGATAGAAGTAAATTGCAAGAGTTTAGACAAAATCTTTCTGAGGACTTTGTTAACCAGAAGATTCTTCATACTAATACTGCAATTAAAGAGATCAAATCTGTTGAGATTCTGAAATACAATTTCAATGACGTTATTTCATACCATGCTTCATCTTCTCCAATAATAGAATAATATCAATTTGTAAAGGTTCCTATTGTTTGTTTCATATCTCTAGAGACAATCACAAAAAAATAAATCTCGCTTAAACAAAAAGTGTCAGATACCGAGATAGACCAACATGGTTAAAGTACCACAAATTTCAAATCTCAGAAACAACAAATACTAGAGAAATAACAATTTAAAAGAAATTCATCTGGCAACAATACCATTATTATTGATGGCCCAAATTACACCAACAAGCCATATACAAAGATGAATAACATTATTGAGGAACTGAAATATATGTAGATTGATACAAATAAAGATGACAAAATAACTAACACTCCTCTGTTAACATTGACCACTTTCTCTAGCAGAGAAAAAGAGTTTCTTGAGCAGTAAGAACAAAGTACTGAGACATCCATTCCACATACTTATCATGACACATCCACGAACCCAATTTCTATGAAAATACCTCTGAATTACTTCTTATATAAACCTCTCACTATCATAGAAATTGTTCTTTAAAGCGTTCCATACTTGTCTAAGTATTACTTTAATGCTAAAACTAACTTAGTTGTTAAGAGAAACAATAAAAGAAAGTTTGAAAGTTTTGAAACCATTCCAAAATTTAGTTGGCAAGCAACAAGAAATGTTGAGGAAAAAGCTGAAGAATTATCCCAAGCTCTAGGAGCATTTTTCAATTACAACCAACACCATGTTCGTGAACTTTTCGTCACCTACAAGAATAATATTTAGAAGATAAAACATATGGAAAGTGAAATAGAGAAAATCAAAGAATTCAGTCAAGAAAGTTGGAAAACCCATTCCACAACAATTGTAAGTTTGTTTGTCATTGAAAGACAAAACTTAGAGAATCAATACCAAAATCTATTGAACAAATTGAAACTTAAATACTCCAAATCGAAAAACACACATGTACAAAAAATTAGAATATTGAAGAAATAATGTGACAAAAACATTCTAACAATTATGACAACAATGAAGGAAGAAATTGAAACTCTTAAGTTTCAATCAATTTAAAATCATGAAGCTTAAAATAGTCTAAATATTTTTGAGGCACAAGAAATACAAGCCGTCCAAATATTGAAGAAATAACATACTAGGTTTTATAAAAAAGAATGGATATACTTTGCATATTTTATCAAGAAATTTTAGATCATGATGTGAGGATATAATCTTTGGTCGAAGAAGATAAGTAGATCAAAAAAAATTGACATCAATTCTTGAATGACAAACACAACTCCACCTTGACAGCATTTCGAAAGTCTCTAAAATGGATAAAAGACTAATGTTTTCTTCTTCGAGTCAAGGACAGTTTGAGGCCAAAGAAATCAAAGAATGCATCAAAAGGGCCATTGAACAATGTTTGTCAGTATGGGAGATGGGTATTGATTTTATAGAGGAATTCAATTTTTCAAGATCCAAACCATTAAAAGATCAAAAACCCAAGTCAATGCAACATAACTTGAAATACATCTCCATAGATGACTAGAAAGTCATAAACTGAAACCTTAAAATCCAGAATCAAGAAAGTTTAAGATATTTATACAATTTCCCTTCAATCAACTAAAAATTATTTCTAAATTTAGAATCATATATAAAAAAGGAAAAGAGTTGTACAAAATTTCATATCTATATGTGAAGTGAATATCGCTCATTTTCATCCTATCCACCTCAACAATTTATCAGTTGTACTTAGATTGGGCAAACTACATCAAGGAAAAATCACAAAATTTTCTCAACATGGAAAATGAAGACTCCAATGAGGAGGAGAAAGGTTGATCAACATGGGAGATTTCCCTACACAAAATCCTTTCAAGAAGGATTCAAATTTTAGAGCACTAATTCTGCTTTTTGCAGAGAAACTTTATAGATTTTCTCATTCCAGAGGATTGAACAAACTTTAATTTTATTCATTAGTATTTATATGAACTTTTATGTTGGAATAAGGGTCCATATGTTGATGTAGTCCAAGAATTTTATTTTCCAAAGTATTTTTTGAATTCAAATCTTTTTGAAGATGAAAACTTGGAATTGAATGCATGTTTTTCTCCCGCATTCATTTCCTATCATCACTTTAATTTTTTGATGGATGTACCTTGTCTTCAGTTCTTAAGTTTAATCATCTTTATCTGTAGCTCAATATTAGCATATTGTGTTCAACGGTTATTGGGATATGCTACACCTTTTTTGTTTCTCAAAGCAATTTGTTATTTTTCCTGTGATTGCATATCTATTTGAAATTCAAGCATGGTATTAAAACTATAGCACACTAAAATTCTTTCATTTTCAACATATTTTATGTTCAAGATCTTTATTTTACTTTCAAGACCTTTATTTTTGGGTTTACATGCACATATATTTTTCGAACATCACTTGCAATTTTTAAAGGAATTTTTTTTTGAAAAACAAAACTCCAAGTTGAATGCATATTGAGCTATGGCATTGATTTCCAGTCATCTCTTTCATTTTTTAATTGATGTATTTGGTGCTCAATTCTTAACTTTATTCATGTTTATCTATGGCTAAATATTACCACATTCTCTTACATGCTCCTTAGGATATGTCACACTTTTTTTTTCTCAATCAAAGCAAATTGGTTTTTGTTCTGTGGTTGCATATATATTTTGCAGTGAATCGTGGTAATGTAACTATAGTGCACTAAATTTCTCATGTTTTAAAGATATTTCCTTTTCAAGTTTTTTATTTCTACCATTGCACGCAAACAAATTTTTGCAACAGGACTTGTACTTTCCAATCATTTCTTTTAAGAGAGAGTTTTTTGCAAAACAAAAGTTGGAGGTGTATGTGTATTGCCCTATGATGTTGATGTCCTGTCATCACTTTAATTTCTTAATGCATGTACTTTCTACCCAACTCTTAACTTTATTCATGTTTATCTTTGGTTAAAGATTAGCTTATTCTCTTAGAAATTTTTCAGCATATGTTAGAATTCATTTTTTTCCCTATCAAAGGAAATTCCATATGTTCTTTGATTACACAAATATATATTTCATAGTGAAACCTATTATTTAAACTACAATGCACTTAATATTTTATCTTTTCATCATAAGTTCTTTTCAGGTAACTTTTTTTTTTGTCATCACATGCAAATATATTTTTGGAAGAACATTTGTATTTCCCAATCAATTGTTGAAGTCATTGTAACTCATATAGACAATCCTCGGATTGAGGAGATGTCGGTGCCTAGGACATCTTAATCTCCCTTGAAGATGAATCAGTTCAACTTAAGAGGTAAATGTAAAATGATTTAAAACTTGGCTTAATTACCCTTCTAAGAGGCAGATTCACTATACACATAAACAAATCCAAATTATCCTTCTTAGAGGTAGATTCAGTATACACATAAACAATATCTGTCTTTCCCAAGACTAAATGTTCAGGTGTGGTGGCCTACATATAGAAAATGTAGCTTTATTGGATGTTTCACTAAAGATGGAGAGGAGAAATATGAGGAAGGACCTAGTGCAGAGGGTTGGATAGACACATAATCCTATGCAATAAATCATATTAGAATCATGAAATGATAAATAAAATGAAGTGTAGAAATTATGGAGCGTGGTTTAAGGCTTTCAACTCAATATCTTACAATTATTATTTCCTATATCATAACATAGGTAAATATGCAATCTCATAGTTACCGTTTGCTATTACATAACATAGATAAATCTACAATCTCGCAAGTACCATCTGCTATAACACAACATTAGCAAATTAGTGAGTTAAGAGGGAATCCAGCAACTACAATTACACAATTTTTGAAGAAGAAAAACACACATGAAGTGACATGTAGAGGGAGAATGCATACTACATATTCCAATTCTTGGAATCACCATAAACATTCTTCATTAATCTTTAGAAGAGAAATACATTTTACAGGCCCAATCTTGTAAAATTTGCAAAACAATCACAACCTATGGAACCATAAAATCGAACCATGGAACATCTCTCTGAAAACATAATTTGGGACCTCTTGTTACACTAAAATTTGTCACCATGACTATCTACAGTTAGTATGGCTCCATCAACAGTCATACTATCCTCCTTGTCAAGCCTTATACCTCTGCGCTCCATGTCAAACTTCAAGAAAGAGAGAAAGTCATTAAAAATCCTGTATATCTCTGGGTACGCATGTTGTCTCTACCTTGCCTGCGTGTACGCATCCCAAGCTCATTGTACCTGCGTACTTGTACACTCTGTAAGTCAAGGGATGGGTGCGTACTCTTGTAAAGGTCAAAAGGCGCGAGTTTCATCTTAAAAAAGTTACTTGTGGTCACTTCTAGAGCATTCTAGAAGATTGTTTGACGTGTATTAAGCGCCTCCAGATGGTTCATGCATCCCTATGATAGAGAACTTATCCCATCAAGAGAGAAACTACCCCATCCAAAAGAGGGAGTATCCCATTGATGTTGGACCTGAATAACTTCCTCTAGAACACTATAAATACAGGCATTGGGCCAGAGGAGGGGAGGTTGAAAGCTGAACATTCCAAAGGGCAGATGCTGCTGGAATTAGGACTTCCTTGTAGAAGCTTGTGAGGAGAGATTACCATCCTTTCTTGTTTCATTTGGAAGTGGGTGAGCTTGTCAAAGTAGAGGAAAAATCTTGTTGGACCCTGGGAGGAACTTGCACAACACCAAGGCTCAGGTTGTAATGGTTTCTTTTTTGTTTCCTTAATACAAATAAGTCCATTCTTCTCAATGATTTGTTGTTAATGAATTGTTTCATATACTCCTTGGTCTATATGTTGAATATGTTTTGTTTAATGAGATATTCAGGTGTTATGTAATCGTTTGATTGTTAGTGTATGCAGGTTTCGAAGTGAAGGAGGATCTCATCTGGATCGACGAGGCTAGACTACTACAACAAAGTTGGACTTCAAGTAGGATCGAAAACACTTGGTTTCTCATATGATAATGCATGTTTAGAGAAGGATTGCTCTTAATTGTCTTGTTTGTCACTAGAAAGTCTTAGGCTTCTAGGGAGGTTAGTTTTGTCTGCAAAAATAACTCTTTCCGCATGACAACTCTGAAGCACATACACAGAGAAGGGAATAAAGTCACGGACTTACTTGCTAATATGGGGGTTGATTGTAGGTTGGATCTTCATGCTAGACCAATTTCAAGCCTAGCCTCTAAATCACAACTCTCGGATTACAACAACCTAGTGAAGAAGAAGATGCATCAGGAAGAAGGAGAACACCCGGATGCGGGTGAAACTAATGAAATCTAATGATCTTAATGATTGACAGACAGGTTTGGTACTGCCAGCTGCAGATGAGCGTGGCACCCCAGGACTTCATTCGGTGCAAGATGGATAACCTTAAGAGAGGCAAATTTGGTAGGATTGCTATATTAATGGCTCGCTTTGTCCAAGGGAAAACTATGGCTGTTATAATTATGGCACTGTGGATCATCCTTCCCACAATTAGTGTTCAGCTTTCATGCTCTAGGTTCGGGCTTGCTGCGGGTCCTGGTGGAAAGTGGGTCTCTATTAATAGAGGCAAGCTTCCTGTCTGCACCTCGCCCTCTTGTTTGTGGTCATGTTATGCTAAGGGTCTTGATTGCAGGATAGTCTCTACAGTCAGAGTTAAGCTTTCTATCAGCCCTAAGGTTCGTTTTATGCCACCCTCATCGTTCTCTCAAGCTTATCTTGTGCGATTGAAGTGGCTCCCTATGCTGTATTATTTCCCTCCCGACATTGCCCCTAGTCTTACTGTGCCTCCCCCTCATCCCCTCAACATGGTGCGCCAGAGTATGAGGATTTGCTCCAAGGGGCGTCGAGGCAGCTAGAGGTGCTCGAAGGCTAGCTATTCTATGGAACCTACCATGCCTCCTATTAATATCCCCTCCTCTCCGGTGGATTCGCCTCCTCTTAGCCCTGCTCGCAGGCCGATTCCGAACAGTGCGTTTCAGACCACTCACTTCAAGTTCCAGAGCAATCTCAACAGGCCAATGATCACCGCTCATATCACTATTATCCTCTTTGAAGAAGAAAACCAGCTTCAACCTATGGTGTGTGTGGCATCCGAGCATTCTAAGAGCAGTGAGCCTTTTGTGGCAGAAGGAAGTCCGGAGAATCAAAAAGGAAAAATGCTCGACAGGGGCATTGCTCCTCTCGCTACTCTGCCTCCTGAAGCCATTGTCCCGGTGGACGGGGCAGGTAATTCCATTACCACTCATCACCCCACGGCGATCCCAGAGGGTGAGAAAGCAGGAAATGAAGATATGCGGACTGGCATTGCGTGTCCGCTGGTGGAGGTGCCTCTAAATGACGACGTGGCTGTTTAAGGCCACCTGGGCCTGCCCATTCTTTTTGGTCTTGGTGATGTCTCATATGATCAACTTTAGGCAGTTTTGTTTGCAGTTATGGTTCAACATCTATAGCTAGATGGTTTTGTTATTCCTCTTAGGCAGTGGCAATCAAAAGATCTTCTGGGTAGCTAAGGAATGTTTCTATCTTGCTGTTGGGTCTCTTCTTATGTTATGCTGGTCAATTTCTGGTTTCTACTTTTGTTCTCAAGTTTTCTATAACTGGTTCTCCCAGGTTCTCCCTATACTGGGGCAGTTTTGCTGGGTTGAGTGCTCTCGGGTGATGTCATCCGAGGCCTCAACTCCTTGTAATATTATTTTACTTTTCAGTTAATAGAATTAGTCTTTGCAGACAAAAAAAAAATTGTTTAGTTTAAATATAGCTTAAAAAAATTTCATCACAAAAATAAAACAACTAAAAAATATTGTATTGATGAATGTTATCACCAAAAATTGAGAAATGTGATTAGTTAATATTAACATAAATATATTGTGTTTTATTTTTCTTAATATATATAATTGTTTACCATTAAATTTATATAAAATATGTTTTATATATAAATAAGTCATTTTTAAATTCAAAATATTGTGAAAAAAATACAATTCATGAAAATAAAATAATAGAAAAAATAAAATAAAAAAATAAGAAAGTTAAATAAAAATGAAATAAAACAAAAAACAAAAAATTAGTAACTAATAGAAATGGAAGTTACTAAACAACCAATAATAAGAACTTAACCAATCACTTTACAAATAAATAAATTTAAATAATTATAAAAAATAACAAAAAAAATGTTAAACTATGGCTAAGTGCCATTAATTTTTGGTCAAAGATAAACTAGCATTATATCATGCCTGTGATAGGTATAATAATATTACATTTGTGATTGGATGACAAACCTAATACTTACCATTACTTTTTGCCATGTTCCCATTACCACTCCATTTACAATGCGGGAATGGAAAATACTCATTTCCAATTTTACGACTTTTAATTTAATCATTAATTTTATTAGAATTATTACATGCAGTTTAATATTTCCCTTAAGGTAAATATTAAGCACCATGCACGAAGGCAATTATTGGCTCATTGTTGTCCATTGAATGTCACTTTATTTTCATCCAAGGGATGAGATGAAAATACATTGAACCAATGATTGACTTAGTGCATAGTGTTTAATATTTGTCTGTCTCCTAGCTTATATAAGTCGATCATTAACTTGACTAGACTTATTACATATAACTCAATATTTTCCATAACTTATGTAACAATGAAGACATTTCAACCCATGCCCCTACACACAGTAATGGGAAGAACTCCTCTCTAATTCTGGTGGCAGGAACTTCAAATTTCATCCATTTCTAACCATTTTCACCTTAATCGATACATTAAGTGGGATGTACACACAGACTATCCTTTATTTTTCACTGTGATTCACAACCTGTTATGTCTCCAATATTGACTTTGTATTACGTGTGTTTGACTTTGTAGTATATGTGATGAGGGATGAAATTTCATGGGCAAGTTGTGTTTAGTCTATAAATACATTCAAAATATTCTTTTTACATAAACATTTTGTGTTAAAATGATCAAAATAGATACTAGAATTCAAAAAATTATCTGCCCATTAACATTTCATGTTAAAATATTAATGGGTGGGGAATTTTTTGAATTCTAATGTCTATTTTTATAATTTTAACACAAAATGTCTATTTTGTGTTAAAATCCCTTATGCGGGTGTAAAATTCAAGGGAAATTAATGGAAAATGGGATTTTGGTTTCCCACTTTTCTATTTCTAAATGTGATGTGGCATCAGGGGGCTATTTTGCATTCATAGATCAATCTACGTCCTATCATTTTAAATACACGCATGATTCACGGGCGAGGTGGTGGATTGGTGTAGTAAAAAGAAGTGCAGGCAAGGCATTCTCCTCACCTTCCTACCCTTGGTTTCTTGTTGAGGTAAGTTGTGTGAGTTGAGGTGCGAGAGGCCTTACAGTGGAATGAGGTGTTCATAATCCTTGTTGCATTGATGTTGTTGGTGAAATTCTATTTGGGGAATTGAGGGTGAGAGGCATTCACTCTGTGAATGATAGTTTCTTTCTTTGGTGGGGAGTGGCGAGTCTTCGCTCCTGCTTTGGGGTGATAAGGGAATCCTTCCTTGGATTTATAGTTATGCTATTGTCAGTGAGCAGTCAATGTTTTTTTTGTTATTATTGCACAATTATGAATGCGGGCCAGCCTTCTAACTAGTGGTGGTTTTTTTCAGATCAACCCTCCAGGCTCATGTATCAACATGTATCTCACTTCACTGTCTTGTCTTGGTATGCGGTTATTGGTACCTTGGAAATTTCTCAATATGGTACTAGTGAAAGGGGTTTATAGTTTTTTTTATTGGTGTTCCATCAATTCAGGCTATTAGGCTTAGTTCCCTTCTTCAAGTCTGAATTATATATGTTTCTAGGGAATTTTGTGTTTGCTACCATCATTTCAATCTCATTTAGTTATTTTTCATATCGAGTTACAAGATTAATTCATCAGTAGGATATTTTCTCTAGGAATTGTTCAAGGGCTAGGCGAAGTTTATGGATTGTAAGTGTCTTGTATTGGGAATGTATTGTCATCAGGGTTATTAGGGTTACACCTCTTCTATTTGATGAATAATCCAGTCTCTTAAATATAAATCCCTATATTAATCTTGGTTTGGCATGTTAGGGGATGATCTATTCATATTCAGCCTTATCAGTGCCAATATAGTGTGCAATCCCCATGTCTTTTTAGTTGGTTTGAGTCCTATTAGGGGTGGCTAATTAGCTAATGTTACCATGCTTCCCCATCAAAGGCATGAAACCCGCAGAGAAGGGGCTAGCTAGGCCCATATCCAACCTCGACAAGTTTTCACTTGGGAATCTATAGCTTCATATTTTAACTCAATGCCTTCGGAAATACACAAGAAAATACATCAAATGGAATCACATGAGTTTGAAGAATGCCCTCATTTTTCTGATTCAGAAATTGGAGATAAGGGCTTTCAATGGATCCCAACCTCAGACAAGTTCTAGAAAAGGAGGTTATACTTGAACTTAATTACCTCTCAATTCACCATCAATTGGATACTTTGTTTCAAATGGTTTTAAGAGAGAAAAAAGTGGACAATTACAAACCCTTTACTAGCCATGAGGAGATTAAAAGAATTCTCAACAATATTCGCTATTTGTTTAATGATATTGATGCTTGTTTAATTAGAGTGGAATGTCTTTTGGTGTCTGACTCAGCATCAAGAGACTCATTGTACCTTCTTGGCAACACTATGCTTCCTTCTCTTGACAATCCTTAAAATTTTACAATTATATATTTTTTATTTAACACTCATGCATGTCAGTGAAGTTTTGGTCTATTTTAGGAATATCTATTTCATATGCTCTTCATGTTTTGGTTAACAAACTCAATCAGGGTACTGCGAAATAGTACTTGGGCAATGTTACAAGTTTCTTGGGCCATCAGAGCTCTCTTTGTGTTCTAGGTGTTTAGTTCTTAATGTATCTCTTATTTGTTCATCGCTAAGGCCTCTTTGAATGTCTTGATCACAAATATTTAATGGTTGGTTTATGTTTCTTTGTTGGTTGGTTCTCACCCTACAAAGGCTTGCTCGTGCTTTTGTTTCAGGATCATTTTGGTGCAACAATCAATGGTTATGAACAATGAATTTATTGTACTTGTGATTTTGGTTAAAGTTTATTATCTTTGTTCTCATCTAAATGTATGTCCTATGTTGGTTAAGTTTGTATTTCTTGTGTCTATGTCTTAGTTTGTGGATTATTTTGGTAGCCATGATGTTGTTGTCTTCCCAAAGATCTGTAGAAATAAATAGAAATTTGCTACAACTGATGAATTCAAACTGAAAACAAGAGATTACAAATTTTATCTATCAATGTGGAATGGAAATCACATTTTAGAAACACATGCAACCATTAAAAAACCACAAGAACACAATGGGTCACAAGGGAACCCAATTGGGAAAAACCCCTTCATTTCTTTTCATTAATCAAATGGAAATGAGAAACTATTACAATGTCTTTCTTCGATTTTGAAGCACACCATACACTATAAACATGTTCTCCTCCTAATTGTCTTTCTCTGGCCAACACTCAACTAAGTCAAGGCTCAAACTTCCTCCTATTTTATTGTATAATCTTTTAGGAAATTAGCTCCTAAAAGATAGGAATTTTCTCTTATTTTCTTGATAAATTCCCAACAAATGATTCATTTGCTTAACTACCAAGCCTGTACACTCAACTAGTATACAATTGATAATTACAATGTTCCTTTTCTTCCACTCCAACTAGGAAATTCAAATTTCATGCATGTCTAGGCTATTTTTAGTTGATTAACTAGTTTAAATGAGAGATCACTGAGTTAACAACAATTCTACTACTCAATTGACCTTCAAGTAACTCAACTAAGGACTTGAGCTTAGCTAACTGAGTTCAACTAAAAAGAACTGAGTTAGATTGCTAAATTTTAGCAATCACTACTACATGCACAACTCTACTTACAGCCTATAATTTGAATTTATTGAATAAACAAGTAGACAAAGCCATGTCACACAAGTTAACTATAATCCAAGTCATCCAATTGATGTGGAAAATTGAATTACTCAATTTCACTAAGGCACAAGTCAAAATTGAAACTTTTCTTGCTACAATCTGTAACATTCTCTCTTAGAAAGAAAAGGGCTCTGCACAACCCCAATCTAGCTCCCGTGGAATGTATTGTAGCACTACCTCTCAGTTTTGTTGTTGTTATTGCTCCAACAAATGAAATTAAGAAGAATCCAAAAAACAAAATCAACAGTCTCTACAATTGTCTACTGGGAAATTTGCATTGTTGCTAACTCTGCTATTGAGCCTCCTGATTTGTTGTCAACACCGCTCTCTTCTCCTTAGTATCTAATTTCTCCAATTGACACGGATCCACCTAGTAATGAATACAGTGGGCCCCTATAGCAAGGGTAATTATCCATGAAAAGAGTATATTGCAACTGGTACTGCACTCCTATGGACCCTACCCAGATCTTTGCAACTCTCAGACTAAGGTTCTACATCACCCCACCCCACTCTTGGAGGTATATTGCATGCATGGTGAGATCTACCTCTAGCTTGTAGATATTTTCCACTCTAACTCCAATATGTTTCACCTTCCCGGTAGCTACATGTCTAAAAAAGGCTTTCCCCTTATTAAAACCAATATCATAGCCACAATCCTCCAATACAACTACATAGATCAAGTTCTTATTCAGCCTAGGTACACACATAACATCTTTTAGATGAAGATGGGAGTCTGAATCCATCTTAAAGGTGATAATACCATTTCCTTTGGCATATACCTCCGATCATCTCCAAATTCTATATGTAAATGGAGATCCTTCTCTTTTAGGCTACTAAAGAATTATTTGCATCTTATCATATGGAATGAGGCACCAAGATATAGGTACCACTCACTCCATCTTACTGTGCTTTCCATGCAAGAAAAGAGGGTAAAATTTAGCCTGAATTGAGATGTCGAGGCATCTCCTCTTGGTCCTGCTTCATGGTCCTTCCTTGATTTCCTATGCGGACACTTCGTTGCATAATGTCCATATTCATGATAGTGGAAACATGTTATTTTGTTGAGGTCCTTCTTCTTGCCTTTGGTTTTTATGGAATAAACACCACCTTGTGCCTTTTTTTCCTTAACATTATTTCCTTTGCCATCTAGAGAAAATTCCTCTTCCTCCTCAGTTTTGGAAATTGCTCCATCTCTAGTGTTCCTCTAAATTTATTCCTACACCAAATAAGACCAATGTCTCTTCCAATTTGGTAATTTGTCCCTTCCATTTACGGTGTCCTGGTAGCTATGCCAAGATTTTGGAAGTCCTACGAGAGCTAGGCTTACAAGTTCTGAAGAGGAAAAAATATCTCCAACTCCTCCAACCTCATCTTGATACTCAATGAATCTGGAGAGGTAATGTGGAATCATTTCATTTTTCTACAATGAGATGTTTTTGAGCTTCTCCCTCGATGCTAATTTCCTGACATCACTACCATTTTTGAATAGCTCACTAGGGATCTTCCACATCACAAATGGAATATCTTTTCCATGCAAATTAGAGACTATGTGGTGTCTCACACCCTCTAGGGTGATCCTCCTAGCTTTAGCAGTATCCTTCTTCCACTGGGCTAACCATTGTGCATCCAGTGTTGTTGGCTTTGGAATGTTAGTTTTGGTGTACTCTAGCACAACATTATCATCGTGCACTACTTCCATCTTGTCCTTCCAACCTATGAAATTCGAGGTTCCCTCAAGGGAATACTCCAATCTTAACCCATTGAAAGACATTTTCCTGCACAAAACAAAACTACTTCACTGAATTTGCAAATCGAAATATTTGAAGGAGGGGATCTATAGACTGGTTTCTAGTGTGATTTCTTCTCTGATACCATGTAGAAATTAATAGAAATTTTTCTACTATTGATGAATTCGAACTGAAAATAAGAGATTACAATTTTTCTCTACTATTATGTGGAATGGAAATCACAATTTAGAAATACATGCAATGACATGCAACCATTGAAACACCACAAGGACACAATGACTTATAGGGGAACCCAACTGGGAAAAACCCCTCTGCTACTTTTCATTAATCAGATGAGAATGAGAAACTATTACAGTTTCTTGCTTCAATCCTAAAGCACACCCTTCACTATAAACTTGTTCTCCTACCGACTGTCCTTCTCTAGCCAACACTTAGCCAATTCAAGGCTCCAACTTCCTCCTATTTCCTTGCGTAATCCTGGAGGAAATTAGCTCCTAAAAGATAGGAAATTTCTCCTATTTTCTTGTGCAATTCCCAAGGAATGATTTACTTGCTTAACTTCCAAGCTTGTACACTCAACTAGTATAAAATTAATAATTACAATGTTCCTTTTCCTCCACTCCATCTATGCAATTCAAATTCCATGCATGTTTGGGCTATTTTTAGTTGGTTGACTAGTTTAGCTGAGATATCAATGAGTTAACGACAATTCTACTACTCAACTGACTCAACTAAGGACTTGAGCTCAGTTAAATGAGTTCAACTAAAAATAACTGAGTTAGATTGCTAAATGTTAGCAATCACTACATGCACAACTCTACTTCTAGTCTAGAACTCAAATTTATTGAGTAAACAAGTAGATAAAGTCATGTCACACAAGTTAACTACTATCCAAGTCATCCTGCTAATGTGGAAAATTTAATTACACAATTTGACTAAGGCACAAGTCAAAATTGATCCTTTTCTTGATACAAGTTCTAACAAGATTTGTAAACAAGATGCCAATTCACATTATTTTATATTAAGATAAATCTTCAGCATCAATTCACAAAATAAAAACTTTTTTTGTTAAAATCATTAAAATAAACATTAGAATTGCAGAAACCATTGAAATTTTCAAATTTGAAATTCCTACCATGCATGTAATATATGTTTTCCTTACCTTTATCTCATATGAATCATAGCTAGCTTCACCTTCAATTTTAATTGAGGTGGGATATTTGTTCACATTATTCCTTTTTGATTTGTGATTCTATTGTAGTGGATGCAACACCCTCCAAAATTTTGGATTGTATGCAAATTTCGGAGCCTACTGTGGATCCTATGATCGATCGTTCCTTAGTGACTTTTTTGGTAAGCTCGTGATCTCAAGATTCCCTCTTCAATCTTAATATTAGTTCACACTTTTCTCTTTATATAGTATGTGTCATATTTGGGCAGGGGATTATCACTCGTCATGCAAAGGGAAGTTTATTTTTCTTCAAGGGGAAATCTTTGTGAGAATGGGTTGTCTTCAACACATAGACATGTTTCACACTCATCTCACACACTAACTATGTAATGCACATAAAGCCCAACCTCCCTTAGCATTAAAAAATGCTCAGTGGATTTCCCCTAGTGTCTTTCCCTCAGCTGAAACCCACTATATCCAGAAATTGCATAGTTTCGTCCCTCAATTGCCCAGTCTACCTTGCATCCTGAAACTTTGCACATGTGTCCTCCCAAGCCCTCATCCCATAGCAGTGTCTTGCATCCTAAAACTGTGTAGTTTTTCCCTCAACTACTTAGTCTGCTTTGCATCTTGAAACTACACAAATTCGTCCTACCAGGGTCTCATTCCGCAGGAGTCACTTCCCACTGAAACTATGAAAATGTTTCTCTTAGTGATCACAAGAAGGATGACATGCTAGATGACTCTCAAGGAGTCAAGGAGGAAGATCACCAAACCAGGGAACCCAAATAATGATAGAAGATCGGGACTACATGAAGACTCCACCTAATGCATAACCCTTTAGAGGGTAGGTATGGAAAACAAAGCACAACTTTTGAAATGCACCTCTTAGTGTAGCTTGAAGGATTGCTTATCATTTTCATATCATTCTGTCTTCAATGACATGCATGGTTGTAAGCACTGAAAGTCATTTAATGTGTTTCCTCTACGTTTCATGCTCACAATTGTCATCTTTTGGAATCTTGATTTCTTTGTCATGCTTGCGATCTTGTTCTGGTGATTTTGATGGTTTGTCTTTGTGTGTTTGGATGTCCTAGTATGTGAACATCCATTGCACTCACACACAATGTTGTAAGCACTTTTGCGCAAGTGTCGCACTTATCACTTTCAGCTCTAGATAGTCCCACAAAGAGCCATGCTTTACTATGTTGTGTCGGTGGTCAACATTGCCATGTTTTCAAAGTATTCTAATTGTGTGATCACAATGTCAAGTCCCCACAAGTTCACTTACCTCTCACACTTAGCCATTTTCCTGAAAATCTCTCAACAGAACAACCCCACTTCACTAGACCCACACTAAGATGCACTACGTAGTCTCATCCCTCAGTGGTGCTACTCTAATACCTGTAATGACACAGTGCTTGAGGTTGTCGTCCAGGTTAGTTGCGTTGTACAATCCCATAAGTAAGTAGCCTGTCTTCCTTCCCAAAACTGCATAGAAACTATGTTAAAGCCTGACCTTAACTACGTGCTTCGCAAGATTAGTTATAAGGAAACCTTCCCGCTTGCTAGAACCCCACATTGCATAGAGAACTGAACCTACACTGCTCCTACAAAATGTGCAAAGGTGTCCTCCTAGTGACCTCCCTCAGCCCAGACTCACTGCTATCAAAATATGTGCAAAACTATCCTCTAGTCCCTCTATTGTCCTACCTTGTCTTCCCTCTAGAACTTGCGCAGAGGTGTCGCTCAGGGTCCCACCTTGTACCTACCACTGGTGTCCTCAATTGCGCAATCCTACCTCCTAGTGGCCTTTGGACAGTTTTCCCCTACATTAAAGATTGTACCCCTGAGTTACTTCTCCAAGCTTGAGCTATGCTTTGTGCAGTATCAGTGACCAACCCCCCTATCACCTAAAACTGCATAGTTTAGTGTTACTAGGCCCTCTTCCCAACCTATCATTTGTCCTGGACCTCGAACAATGCATCATGCTAAACTAGGAGGTTTCGTATTTGATGTCGTCCCATCATGGATGAATTACAAGAACATGTACACCGATAGATCATGGCGAGATGATGAACAAGATGAAGAAGGAGAACATGTGCTAGAAGACTTACTTGTAGTTGGATAGGTGAAAGAAGCACATCAAATAGCAAGTGAAAGGAACACATGCATGGAACCATCTTACAAGACAAACACCATCGAAGACCCTAGAGTATCAAGCCATGTGGAGGAGAAGATAAAGCACACCCAAGAGTACATACATCACTTAGCAAGGCAACAGCTTGACATGGCCACCACAGCCAGCCAATACATGTCAACAGTGTCCTGTCAAGTTGTGTCATGAGTTTTTGAGGCCACATCACCACTATCGGCCATATCTGTTGTCACCTAATGTAATGTAAAGTGAAATTCCAATGGACGCACATAAGAAGTTATAGAGTCATGTCAGTTAAAAATTGATAGGAATTTGAATGGTCATGAGGGTAGTCCAAGAGTCACAAGGGTCAAGCATCACCCTTGGCTATATATACCCCTCCCATTGTATGAGAAAGGACTTTCCACCTTAGCTTCTCTCATGAAGTATAGAGATTTTTTCAGTTAGTTCTTTTTAGGAGTGAGGAGTGGCTCCAATGTCCCACTATTGGGACTACTGATGTATGGTGTACAGATGTGTCTTGGGACTTTTTCTTAATTCATAATCCTATTAAGGCCAACATGTTTTCACACATGTTTTGTAGATGTTTGTAAGACTAATCTTTAAATATTTGTAATGCATGTTTGCTTTGGTTGTTTTAGTACTTACATTGTTGAGAATATGTTGTATTGGTTATCATTGTTCTCTCATCCTTGTGGACTACTCCGTGGGACATTAAGCATACATGTCTTTTTTACTAGTTATAATGACCGTCACATCCATGTGGACTACTCTGTTGGATGGTGTATGTGTTTTCCCTTGCACTTTGGTTTTACCAACTATTGCATCCGTTGTTGACTATTCCACTGGATGATGGACATACCCTTTCTGGTTCACATATGTCTCTTCCTGGGTGGTACTACTACCTCTCATTTAGAGGCTCACTTTACTCTCCCTCTTTTCACTAAGAGAACCAAGACATGAGTTACATTACGGGCTCACCAAGCACCCTTACCTTGCTATTTGAAGATACCAGCATAACACTCTCATGTGCTGACAACCAGAACCAAGGAATATCTCTAATTTAATGGAAACTAAGCCATCACACTAGATGGGACTCCTACACCAAACAGTGTGATATCTAGTTTGGACTTCATATCGGGGAGATCCTCTTGGTTGACGAATTTGCAGCACTGTCAAAAAAATGGCACTAAAAGGAGGGTTAGACGACAGGCTGTGTCTGTAGAGTCTGGTTTGAATCTTTTGTTTAAAATGGCTCTTCCTGAAATCATAATCCGGGGGTGTTTTTCTAAAAATCCTAATTGTACCATCCTCCAGAAAGTTATCTAGGACCTATCCAAACTCAATGTTTGTCACTATAATTGCTTATTTAATTAAAACAATCAAGTGTTGCATAAATTGTCAACCCAGGGAAGTTTGTTTATTTCAAAGGCAATCACACACTCTATATGCTCAATCTCAAAAGCGATCCAAAGTTGTAGTACAATTTACACTAATCACACCTTGCTTTGAACAGACTGAAGCTCTACTTTGTATTATAGTAAAAGCAATCTTTGTATTGCAGAATTCAAGATTCAAAGGAAAAGAATCATCAGAAGAATCCTAGATATATTAAGAAACAACAACCTAGGAAAAAGGAACCTTTCAGCAATCTACAAAAGAAAAGACTAACTATGTTGTAACAGAGAACAGGACCCTATTCCCCAAAGTAGGAATCTTCAGCACCTGTCTATGACTATCACAATTTCATAAACTCATTCTACAAATAGAATTACCAATCAAAATGATCAACAATTACCTAGGAATGAATTGTATGAAAACGATGCAACAATCAGTTGAAACAGAGTTTCCGCAATAGATAGCAGAGTTCTAACAATGCATAAATAATGCATAATAGAGCTTTAGCAAAACAGATTTTTAACAAGGCATGAATAAGAACAATAATTAACACACTACATAAACTAATGGGTGAATCTTATGAGGAAGGTGGGCCCTCTCCTTCTCACAAGATTCCCCAAGAATGAAAAGGAACTAAGAAGAAATGCTCAAAATGATCTTTTATTCATCTGTCCAATGTAGCAAGTTACAATATCAAAAGTAAACATGCTCCTCCTCTATAATTCCCTTCTAGCTAAACCTTCCATATTCCGTCATAATCCCAATGCTGATTTCACTTCTTACTTAAAGAGGATAATCCTCTTAATACAATTAAGCATATGATTATATGTGTACATACAAGTCCTATTCTTAGTCTGATCTAATCTTCTATGTTGGAATAGGATATTCTGATCTTCTGTAGCAAAATGTTGTTATAGTTGTTGTAATGGTGTTGGCTTTGAGGTACAACTATTGCAGCTAATGTAACAACCCCTTTAATCATCTTTTCTGGTTACTATTGTATATGAAATACTATTTCAACATCGCAAATCACAGACTGTTTCAGCAACGGGATTTCCGTATTGTTTAACTATTTCAGCAACATGGTCTTCAAGTAGCAATGATATATTAACTGCAGTCTTCAAACTGTTTTAGCAACTATATATTTCTGATTAATGGCTAAGTATGAAAGTAATGTAAAATTACATGTAAAACAAATTAAACATATAGCAAAGAGAAGAAATGTTATATACCCTTGGAAAAATATATTAAGGTGATAATGTAGGCTTAAATATGAGCGGGAAAAGGATGTAATGATAGCAAAAAGTATGTGCAAGAAAGTACATTATAGGGTCCTAACATCCCCCCCAACTAAAAAGGTTGCATGCCCTCAGGCAACTTCAATCTGAATCAGAACCCGGATACTGACTCTTGGTGTACAAATTACTTAAGCAGTAGCTGTAGAAAGTACTGTCTATTGGGGCTTTGAATCCTTGAAGATATTGTAGCCCTTGCCAGGCTATTGCTTCACCCTTCTTGGGTAGCCTATGATGAGCCTGATACTTCTCTTCTAGCATCCACAGAATGGGAAAATGGAACTGATAGCCTATCCAATTTTCAGCGCATTGCTGGACACATTTGATGTAACTGGGTACCCGGAAGATTGTTGTCTCAAGATTGGTAGGACTAAAGGGATTGTGCTCCTACCTTTCCTCAGAAGATTGTTGCCAAAATATGTTATTTGGTTTTAGGGAAACAGTCCCTTTAGATTTAATAAATTGTTGACAATCTTGAAGTACTATTGCCTGTAGTTGCCACATATGTTGAATCATCCTCGGTTTCTTAAAAAATTGATAATATTCTGCAACAAAGGTGGCAACATTCTGTGGTTCTGGCCATATCCAGAAGAGACGATTATCTTCATTATGCCTGGTAGCTAGAAAAGCATTCTGCCACGTAATCTGGTTGGCAAGAAAGGAGGCGAGTGCCTGAATCTAGATTTCACCAACAAGAGGATTAAGATTAAGCTGTCTATCCTCATGAATGGCTTCATTATGAAGATATAACTCACATAGTAGATGCTGATCACTAGTAGAGGCTTCTACAAATGTTTCAACAAAATCTGCTCGTTTGAACACTACATAGGGTCTTCCATCTTTGATTGCTTTCATCTGAAAGAACGCAAGTTGTTTTGTAAGGAAATGAGAGTAATTTAGGGATGGTTTCCTAGCAGCCAACAATTTTTGTACCAAACTAAACATCAAGAGCAATTTGCTTTTTAACTCCTCATTCTGCTTCTTATGGGCATGAGATTCTTGGAGTGTTTTCTCCAAAACTTCCTAGTTTGAATATATGTGGTTCAACCAAACTAGTTTGTGCTCCTGCAAGATTTTTTCCTGTGTAATATTGGAATCCTTCTTCCATTTGTTCATTATTACCTGCTCATTTCATGGTTGAGTTTGTGTTCCAGCATTGAAAGTGGTAGGCTAAGGTAGAGTCTGAGTGGCTTGTTCCACAAAAGTAGGGGTACTGATCTTGCCAAGAGGGGTAGGTTCATCAATAAGTAGAGTTTGAGTAGATTGATCAAGAACTTCAGATTTAATTGCTTCAAAAGGCAGAGTTTGAGTAGAGCTACTAATAAAAATAGGAGCTTCAGATTTAACAGTCGCTGCAGGCTAGGGTTCCTGTAGATTAGCTTCGCTTTTTGGAATTTTTGAAGGTCCTCCTAGTTCTTGTGTAACAGTAGGGCATTCCTCTTTTTTAACTGCAAAAGATGTAGGTGTAGGGGAAGCTTCATGCATTTGGATTTGAACCACTTTGTATCCTGCTTGATCATAAATATCCCCACATTGGTTGCACATATACTCTCTATACTGATCATATTTTGTGTTTTTCTCTCCCATGGCCAATGTGTGAGATAAGGTATACAAATTAAGTTCCCTGTCATAGGCTTCCTTTGCCATTATCAGCTCTTGCTCGTAAGCTTCTAGTTCTGATCTTAGAAACTCATTCTCTTGTAAGAGAGAAGCCATTGTTGGTTCTGGTTATTGATCTGTCATAGGTGTATCAAGAGGGGTGACTAGTTCTTGTGTAATGGTCACAACCTCAGTAGCTGGTTCTTGTGGGGAAGCTACAAAATCAATAGTTGATTCTTGTGTTTCAGTTACTTGATGTAAAGAAAATAGTGTTGCAGCACCCTGGGCATCTGATTCTTGTATAGTAGGAACAAAATCAACAACTGGTTCTTGTGTTTCAACTGTTGAATGAGTAGCTGGTGTTGGCATTATGATGTATGTGTTGTACTTGATGGCAACCTACTCATAGAAGAACAATTCACTTATACTCAACCAGATGAGTCCTCAGAAGAAATATCAGATGTGACAGAATACATGGGACGCAGGACAAAGGAATCAGATGACAAATTATTGTGCAGCAGTGTTATTTTTGGGTTCCGCAGGTGCACCGTCCAAAAGGTGCGGTCATTGGTAGGTTGCGTAGGTGCGCAGTTATGAAGATGAGGATATGTTTGCATGCGTTCCAAACAAAAAATGCGAACCTAAAGTTCACGAACTTTCATGCAGAGAAAAGTGTACGCATGTGGGAAATCTTACGGGTGGTCCATGGTACTTAGTCCGACGTTTTTGAACCTATGGTTTTGTCCGTGGTTTTGCATCTAAAGTATTGAACCCCGGTTTTGGGTCCCTAGTATTGGATCTCTATGGTTTTGGTCCATGGTTTGAGAAAGGCCTAGACTATAAAAAGGGAAGGAGATCATTTGGCCCAGGTACTTGTGAATGTTGAATATCTTAAGAGCAAGATCTGAAATTTTGGTGATCGGTTTGTGAGTGATAGCTAGATTTGAATCAAGGAGAAACCTAAAAATTATGAGGCGGATCTACTGATGGGTTGAGATCTCTTTGGCGCATGACCAGATCTGTGAATTTGACAGTCTGGGATATAATTGAGAACTGATAAAGTGTCTATGTCCGGAGGTCTGTAGGCGAGATACAGCAGAGGTGAAGAGGTGCGTAGGATAGAAGACGGATTAGGTGCGGCGGTGCGCAGTTGAGTAGACAACACAGGTGCGGAGGTGTGTAGAATAGAAGACTGAGCAGTGTGGAGCTGCGCAGAACAGTAGGCAGAGCAGTGCGGATCTGCGTAGAACATAAGACAAAGCAGGTGTGGAGCTGCGCAGGCTCAACACAGCAGAAGTGTGGATATTCGCAGGTTTCTATTGGTGAAGTTGCGGACTTTTCTTGAAATATATTTTGGCTGTCTTTTGTCTATTACTACAGAGTTCTGGGTTTAGAATTGGTGTCTGGTTACTGGTATTGTTTTTCTGGTTACTACATTATGAGAAGCTATTGGTTGATTCATTAGTTGTTTGCGGAAAGGGGATTGGTTGATTCACATGTACTTGATGATTATTTAATGTTCATGGATCCAGTATGAAAATTTATGAAACATGGTCCCTGGAAGAAAAGAGAAGGTTGTAGCCTTCTGCAGGTTGAAGCCTGCATACTGGTAAAGGACTGCACCAGTACAAAATCATTGTAAAAAGAAGTTTCTAATTGAAAGAAGATAGAGACATATTGTAGCAGGTGGTTTTCACCCACATTGGGTTTCCACCTTATATCTTGTGTTCTTTGGTGTGACTGTTGCTCTATTTTTGTTCTTGTGATATGGTTCTGACACACAGATTAATATATTATAAGTTTGAAAGGTATACACAAGTTTCATTTGCAAATATTTGTATAAATTGAAAAGAGTTTTATAATACTGATTCACCCCCCCCTCTCAGTATTATTTCCAACAATTGGTATCGGAGTAGGTCCTTTAGGAAAAGCTTGATCGCTTGAAGGAAGATCTATCATTATGAGCAACTACGAAAAGGAAGCATCTATCAAGCCACCGATATTTGATGGGACCATCTTCGTCTATTGGAAGGTAAGAATCACTGCCTATCTTCAATCTCTTGGTACAGAAGTTTGGGATATTGTGGAAACAGGATACACATTTCCGTCAGCAACTCCTACAGATTCAGCTGGTAAGAAGCAGTATGAAACAAATGCAAAAGCCGTCAATACTCTATTGGGAAGTCTATCTCAATCAGAATTTGTGAAGGTGATGCAGCTCAAAAGCATAAAAGATATATGGGACAAGATCGTTCTGAGCTATGAAGGAGATGAGCAGGTAAAACGAGCAAAATTACAAACTCTTAGAATTCAATATGAAAGTCTCCGAATGCATAATGATGAAAGTGTGACTAGCTATTTCCTACGTATAGATGAGATCGTAAATTATATGAAAAACTTGGGTGAAGAAATAAAAGAAGTTGTTTTGGTTGAGAAAGTTCTAAGATCTCGGTCTCCTAAGTTTGATTCAAAAGTTTCTGCCATAGAAGAAAAGGAGAATCTAAAGAATATTACCATGTCACAATTACACGGAATTCTAACTGCCTATGAAATGAGAAAAGGAGGACCATCAAATAAAAGAGAAGCTGCATTCAAAGCTTCAAGAAAAGATTACTATGAGCCAGGACATATGTCAAAAGAAGAGGAAGAATCAAATTTTTTCAAGAACCTTCAAAGGGAAATTGGAAGATTTAGAGGTAAGATACCTTTCAAATTCTTTGCTTGTGGGAGAGTCGGTCATTATGCTGCAAAATGTCCTCATAAAGATAAACTAGACAGAGGTAAGGAACCTTTTAGATGGAATAGAAAACAGAATGCAAATAAGAAGAGCTATTACACGCACGAAGACAGTGATGGATTGTCAAATAGTGATGAAGATGAACAAGGTAATGATAATAGACTTTTAATGGCTTTTGAAGATGATGATTTCTTGGATGCTATAAATGAAGAAGGTCTTTATGAAGAAATTTCTAAACTTAAAGTTTGTTTAGAAGAAAAGAATATGATTATAGATACTCTAACATTCCAACCTTGCTAAAAAGGATAAACACAATGAAAAGTTAGAATGTGAAATTGTGGGACTTAGAAAAGAAATTGAGAAACAAAAGCCCTTAATCTCAGATTTGCTAAAGGATATGAAACTTTAGATGAGATTATCAAAGTGCAGTGTTCTCCTCTAATCAAGACAGGTCTCGGATATTCCAAAGAAGCGTCTCAATCTCAGAAGCAAGCACAGAAGCCATCCACCTCCAAAAGTTATCTTGATGTAGCCAGGAGAAATGAATAGCAAAAGCATGATGCAGATCACCAGGTAAATCAGGGACAAGTTGCTTCAAGAATGATCGAAGATTATCGGGAGCAATCTACTTCAAGGATGAACAAAAGTCTCAACCGACCACAGGGAAATCGCTCTCAATTTAGCTCAAGAATGGATGTAAACTACAATCATATGGTTGGTAGATTTGATAGTCGCAAGAATTTCTTCAATGGCCAATGTTTCTCTTGTCATAACTTTGGTCATAAAGCTGCTCAGTGTGTTGCCTACAAGACCATCATGACTAGGGAAGCTCAAAAACAAAGGGGTATGACAGGAATCGTGAAAAGAACCTACAATAACTTCTCTGCTCTTGAAAATGAAATAGAATGCACTATTTGTAACAATTTTGGTCTTGAAGATTCTGAATGCAGAAACAGGTTTCGGCAAACAATTCAGAAGGAGCAGGCTTCATTGAGTTCCAAAACATGGAGAAAGAAAGAACCACAACCAGAAAGCTATGGGATAGCTTTATATGCAGAAGGAAAGGAAAATCAATGGCACATTGACAGCTGATGCTCAAAACATATGACAGGTGATAAAGGAAAACTTCAGTCATATACTGCCTTAGAAAGGGAAAAGAAGGTATCATTTGGAAATGACACCCCTGCATTCATAAAAGGTAAAGGTTCTGCTCAGTTGAAAAAGAAGGGCAAAGATGGTAATGTTATGTATGTTGATGGCTTAAAGCATAATTTATTGAGTGTTAGTCAAATGTGCGATCAAGGAACTGAGGTAATATTTAGATCAAATGGATGTATTGTTCGTGAGCTTGACACAGGAAAAATAGTGATCAAAGGCACAAGAACTCCAAACAATTTATACATATTCAAAGAAGGAGAACA
>APFE030597128.1:32562-53122 GCA_000404065.3 Pinus taeda
AAATATCAGGCAGTTTGTGATCTTCCTGACATCAGAATTCCAGACAATACAATATGCAAATCATGTCAATTTGGTAAGCAAACCAGAACTAATTTCCCTGAGAAGGAAGGATCAGCTAGCAGGCCACTTGAACTTGTCCACACCGATATATGTGGTCCAACTAGGAAGAGGTCACCTCGAGGAGAAGAATACTTCATTTTGTTCATTGATGACTTTTCAAGGATGTGTTGGATAGGGCTCATGAAGTATAAATATGAAGCTTTCGAAAAATTTAAGTCATTCAAAGCTTTGGTTGAAAACGAATCAGACCGCAGAATCAAATGTCTCAGATCTGATCGAGGAGGAGAATTTACCTCAAATGAATTTTTCGATTTTTATGAAGAACATGGAATCAGAAGGGAATTTTCTGCTGCAAGGACTCCTCGGCAAAATGGAGTAGTGGAAAGGATGAACAGAACGGTTCAACAAGTGGCTCGTGCTATGCTTGATGAGTCTCGAACTCCTGCAACCTTCTAGGGTGAAGCTGCATTTGCCGTTGTTACTATTCTCAACAAGACAAACGTCCGGGTAAATAGCACTCAGACTCCTCATGAACTCTGGTACGGTAAGACTCCCACAGTAAAATACTTCAAAATTTTTGGAAGCAAATGCGACATTAAAAGGACTGATGAAAATCTTGGCAAGTTTGAACCTGGAGCAGATGAAGGCATTTTACTTGGCTACTCTCCCCATAGCAAAGCTTACAAATGTTACAATAAAAGACTTGGCAAAATTGTTGAAAGCATTGATGTAGTGGTTGATGAAGAAGGAAACACTCCTAGATAGATAAGATATGAAGTTTTCGAAGATGGCGAAGACTATCCATCAACATCAAATCAGATCCATGACGAAGAAGAAATCCATGAGGCACCAGAAGAACAGATAAGGATAGAAGAGAAGACACCATCTAGATATGTTTAGAAGAATCATCCGGAATCCCAAATTCTGGGACAGAAAGAGGCAGGTGTACAAACAAGGAGAACCATTTCAGAAGCTTCAAGTTATCTAGCATTGCTCTCCTCCACTGAACCATAGAATGTAAAAGAGGCATGCAAAGATGAATTCTGGGTCAAAGCCATGGAGGAAGAACTTGAGCAGATTGAGAAGAATAACACTTGGGATTTGGTTCCTAGACCACAAGATAAAAATTTCATAGGGACAAAATGGATTTTCAAAAATAAGCTAAATGAAAATGGAGAAGTTGTTAAAAACAAGGCAAGACTTGTTTGTAAAGGGTATGCGCAACAAGAAGGCATAGACTTTGAAGAAACGTTTGCTCCAGTTTCCAGACTTGAGGCTATAAGAATGTTCCTTGCTCTCTCTAGCTTTCAAAAGTTCAAAGTATTTCAGATGGACGTAAAATCTTCCTTTCTGAATAGAGACTTAAATGAAGAAGTATATATAGAACAACCTGATGGGTTCATCCTTGGAAATGATCCAAAACTTGTATGTAGGCTTAAGAAGGCTCTATATGGTCTTAAACAGGCTCCAAGGGCGTGGTACTATCATCTGGACAAATGCCTTCATCAACAAGGCTTCTCAAAAGGCTCAGCAAATAGCAATCTATATATAAAAATTGATAATGATAAATTGCTAATACTTGTTGTATACATGGATGATATCATTTTTGGCAGCAATGAAGAAGCCATGAGTCAAAAATTTGCCTTGGTGATGCAAAAAGAATTTGAAATGTCTTTCCTTGGTGAGTTGACATACTTCCTTGGTTTACAAATCCAACAAAATAAAGATGGTATCTTTTTATCACAAACCAAGTACCTAAAGCAGATCTTGAAGAAATATGGCATGGAAGACTCGAAACCGGTATGTACCCCTATGGTAACAGGATGCAGCCTCAGCGCTAATGATGAGTCAGCAGCAGTACATCAACCAACCTATAGATCCATGATTGGAAGTCTACTCTATCTAACAGGAACTTGGCCAGACATCATGCATGCAGTGGGAATAGTTGGAAGATTTCAGGCAATCCAAAGGAAGCACACCTTCAGGCAATTAAGAGGATCTTCAAATATCTTCAAAGAACACAAAACTATCGCTTATGGTATCCTATAGATGTAGATCTCACACTTCATGCTTATACAGATGCAGGTTGGGCAGGAAGCATGGATGACAGAAAAAGCACTAGTGGTGGTGTATTCTTTATGGGGTCCAGATTAGTATCTTGGTTCAGCAAGAAACAAAGTTCAATTGCTTTATCTACAGCTGAAGCAGAATATGTGGCTGCTGCATCTTGCTGCACACAACTTCTTTGGATGATGCAAACTTTACAAGATTTTCAAATCACCTATACTCCACCTATCTCCATATTCTGTAATAATACAAGTGCAATCAGTATTTCAAAAAATCCTGTCATGCACTCAAAGACTCAGCACATACCTATCAAGTATCATTTTCTAAGGGAACAAGTGCTTGAACAAAAGGTTAAATTGGAGTATGTTCATTCCAAGGAACAAGTTGCTGATATACTCACCAAACCATTGCCCAGGGAGATATTTGAATACCTCAGACAAGTTGGGGGTCATTGATGCATCATCTTGCTGTTGAATATTGTCTGTGGTTGTACGCAGGTGGATACGCTTACATATGCCGGTTTATGAGGGTACAGTCACGTGGGTCTGATAGAGACCATCTGGCACAGGTTCAGGGGGAGCATACATTCTTCTAATAATGCATTGTTGGCATGATCTTAGAAGTCCTTGGTTTGATTTCACAGTTGTTTTTTATGGAACAGATGCTTGTTGGAGGTTGATTGACAAATACTGCTGATAGTTGTTGATAGCTATCATAGTCTTGTTGTAGATATTTTGTCTCTATGTCATGTATTTCTTTTCATATCAAGGTCATGTAATGATCTATGTTGGTTTCCCCACTATGCCTGGGATGAATGATGTATGTTCTTACCTTATTCCCACTTGGATGGGAGATGGATGTATGTATGAGTCTTTGATGATAGCAAGGTCACTTATGATGTATGGAGTCATGTTCTTTCTTGTAGAACATCTTTTTGCAGGCATTGCTTACAGTCAAGGGGAGCATGAACAGCACTTCAGCAGAGCAGGAGATTGGCATATACAACAGGTACTCAGGGGGAGTATGGTCAGCGAAATGGTCCGTACTTTGCCCTTGATGTCAAAGGGGGAGAGTGATTGGGTATTGTTGCCATCAAGTCCAAAGGGGGAGATTGTTGGCATTATGATGTATGTGTTGTACTTCATGGAAACCCACTCATAGAAGAACAATTCACTTATACTCAACCAGATGAGTTCTCAGAAGAAATATCAGATGTGACAGAATACATGGGACGCAGGACAAAGGAATCAAATGACAAATTATTGTGCATCAATTTTATTTTTGGGTTCTGCAGGTGCACCATCTAAAAGGTGCGACCATTGGCAGGTTACGCAGGTGCGCAGTTTAGAAGATGTGGATATGTTCGCATGCATTTCGAACAAAAAGTGCGAACCTAAAGTTCATGAACTTTCATGCAGAGAAAAGTGCATGCATGTGGGAAATCTTATGGGTGGTCTATGGTATTTAGTCCGACGTTTTTGAACCTATGGTTTGGTCTGTGGTTTCGCATATAAAGTATTGAACCCCTGTTTTGGGTCCCTAGTATTGGATCTCTATGGTTTTGGTCCATGGTTTGAGAAAGGCCTAGACTATATAAAGGGAAGGAGATCATTTGGCCCAGGTACTTGTGAATGTTGAATATCTTAAGAGCAAGATCTGAAATTTTGGTGATCGGTTTGTGAGTGATAGCTAGATCTGAATCAAGGAGAAACCTAAAAATTATGAGGCGGATCTACTGATGGGTTGAGATCTCTTTGGTGCATGACCAGATCTATGAATTTGACAGTCTGGGGTATAATTGAGAACTGATAAAGTGTCTATGTCGGAAGGTCCGCAAGCGAGATACGGCACAGGTACGGAGGTGCGTAGGACAGAAGACGGATCAGGTGCGGCAGTGCGTAGTCAAGTAGACAGAGCAGTTGCGGAGGTGCACAATTGAGTAGATAGCATAGGTGTGGAGGTGCACAGAATAGAAGACTAAGCAGTGCGGAGCTGCACAGAACAGTAGACAGAGCAGTGCGGATCTGTGCAGAACAGAAGATAGAGCAGGTGCGGAGCTGCGCAGGCTCGACATAGCAAAAGTGTGGATATTCGCAGGTTTCTATTGGTGGAGTTGCAGACTTTTCTTGAAATATATTTTGGCTATCTTTTGTCTATTGCTGCAGAGTTCTGGACTTAGAATCGGTGTCTGGTTACTGGTATAGTTTTTCTGGTTACTGCATTCTGAGAAGCTATTGGTTGATTCATTAGTTGGTTGCGGAAAGGAGATTGGTTGATTCACATGTACTTGATGATTATTTAATGTTCATGGATCTAGTATGAAAATTTATGAAACATGGTCCCTGGAAGAAAAGAGAAGGTTGTAGCCTTCTGCAGGTTGAAGCCTGCGTACTGGTAAAGGACTGCACCAGTACAAAATCATTGTAAAAAGAAGTTTCTAATTGAAAGAAGATAGAGACATATTGCAGCAGGTGGTTTTCACCCACATTGGGTTTCCACCTTATACATTGTGTTCTTTGGTGTGACTGTTGCTCTATTTTTGTTCTTGTGATATGGTTCTGACACACAAATTAATATATTATAAGTTTGAAAGGTATACACAAGTTTCATTTGCAAATATTTGTATAAATTGAAAAGAGTTTGATAATACTGATTCACCCCCCCTCTCAGTATTATTTCCAACAATTGGTTCTTGTGTGACAGCTACTAAATGAGTAGATGGTTCTTGTGTAATAGCTACTTGATTCAAAGAAAATGATGTCACGGCACCCTCAGTATCTAGTTCTTTTGTAGTAGGAACAAAATCAGCAGATGGTTCTTGTGTTTCAACTGTAGTTGGTTCTTGTGTAGCAGCTACTGAATAAGTAGTTGGTTCTTTTGTGACAGCTACTTGATGTGAAGAAAATAATGTCGCAACACCCTGGGTATCTGGTTCTTGTGTTTCAGTGCCCATGGGTGAAACAGGTGAAAATTCTGGGATTTGGGAGGGTGGAGGTGTATGTTCTTTTAGCAAAATGGGTTGGGGGTTTAGGGTAGTGGCAGTAGTTGTTGCTTTAGTTGAAGCCCTCCTTCGTCTTCTAGGTAAAAAGGTAGGAAAAGTAGTAGTTTGCTTCTTTATTTTGTGAGTGGGCTTTTCCTCAGTGATGAAGCAGGGTGAGTTATCAGGTTTATTTGCTTGAGAATCATCACTAGGGATATGAATAATAGGAGTAGATGATTCTGGTAAATTGTGGAGTGGACTTGGTATGGTAGGAGTATTAATTGGATCAATTGGATCTATAGGTGGATTAATAGGTATTTCTGGAGGCTCAGGAAGGTTTTGTAGTTGCTCTTCATGAGGGTTTTCAAGATGTTCATCAGCTTCTTGAGGGTTTATGGGTGGATTGTTTAGGGGAGGGTTTTGTTGGGCAAAACCCTTTTGGATGAGTAATTGAATGAGATGGTGATGAGTGAGGAAAAGGATGGGGTTTTTAACCTGTCTATAATAATGCGACATATTTCTAAGACATCCGAGCATATAGTATGGAATATTCACCAGTCTAGCATGTTGTAAATGAGATAATAAGACAAAGTCGTACTGGTAAACTACCTGGTATCGGCCTTCACAGGTAAGGTAGTGCTTGACAAAATTTGAAACTTTTGACGAAGTAGGTGGCAATGAACTAAGTCTAACACCCCGAGCTCTAAGCTCAACTTGTTCTCCTTGTAAGAGAAAATCTTACTAGGCATTAAGAATAATGTGTTTGCAGTTGAACCAGTGAATGCCAATGACGAGAAGACCCGAAACCTATGCTATATCATCCTCTCTGACTGGAATCCAAACCCCTTGAACAATAGAATGGTCTTCTTGAAGATTCCAAGCAAATTGAAGAACTTGTTGTTGATGAAATCCTTGGAGTCTCTGAAAATAACCCAGCTAGCCTGCCCACTGAAAGATTTGGTAGACTTCTGGGTATAATTCTACTAGGGTTGTTGTGGCAGGTTCGTATCATATAGCAGGACCCCCCATAGCTATTCAGCTTAGTAAAATGCACAGTCACACAGCTGAGTAACCGCACCCGAACAGAGTAAGCTTTTCGGATGAGGACATCTAAATGATGGTGAAAAGACGAGATAATGGGTAGAAAGAAGTGACAATAGTCAGTTCGTGTGAAATGATGGCATAGAGTTTTGATATTCTCCCCCAACTACGGTTGAAATAATGACTTTAAGTGTATGGGGATCATGGTAATAATGAATCAGAATCTTCTCATTAACCATATTTCAATTGTATTTACATATAAAGTTTACATACCTCATCTTTACCTTTGGTTCATACTTCAAAAAATATAATGCCTGTTCATAATAAATCTGCAGTAATCATGGTAGAAACTTTGGAATTATGAGAGAAATTGTATCAAGGGTTTGTTTAATCATGGGAGAAGGTAGTGAAAGGACAGAATGTAGCATGAAAAATAGGAGAAGTGAGAGCAAAAGAGCTGAAGAAGATGTTTTTATGATAAGAAATGCTGAATAATCATGTCTTAGCAATGGAAAAATGGGCAATGCTGAAAAAGTGGTGTTTTAGCAACAGGAAAAGAATGGAAAAATGTTGTTGAGAGTGATGTTTCAATAATGGAAAATATTGATGAAGAAATGGTGTTTCAGCAATGGGAAAAAAATGGGGAAAATGTTGCTACAGAGTGGTGTTTCAGCAATGGGAAAATGGGGAAAAATGTTGTTGAAGAGTGATATTTCAATAATGGAAAATATTGCGAAAGAAATAGTGTTTCAGCAATGGGAAAAGTGTGGATAGGGAATGGAAAGGAAAAATAAATGAGAGGGGATGAATGATGGGGATGTTGAAGATGAATGGATTGAAGAAAGAGGGAGAAATGCACCACAAGATGAAGCTTGGATCTACTCGTAGAAAGATTATCCTTTCTTGGTAGGCCTTTTCTGGATCGAGAATCTGCAAAAGAATCAATTGTAACATGCAATCCCTTGGTAGGGATTATTAGTAAAAGAAATTTAATCTATAATGCTAAAAATTAAATTCAAAAAAATTAAATGCAATGAGGGGCAGGAGGCTCCTCTAAAAAGAGATAATGTGAATCTTCCACACATGTGGCCTTAAAATCTTCTTTGGAAATGGCGAAATGGTACAAACGGAGCTAATGTCCATTCACTAATAACGGTGTTTTAGAGTCATCAATTGTTAGGAGCCTTATTGTTCCATTGGGGAAAACAATATCCACTTCGTAAGGTCCTAGCCATCTTGTATGTAGTTTCCCTTGAAATTCTTTAAACTGAGAATCATACAATAAAGCCCAATTACCTTTTTGGAATTGCTTGTGCTTGATTATTTTATCATGCCATTTTGTTATTTGTTGTTGAATCATAGTTGTCTGATGAATGGCATCTAATATTTTTTCATCCAATTCATGATGCTACTGCAACCTGGCTATCTGTGCATCAGTCAAATCAAGATTAAGAGATAAAGCAGTCCTTTAAGGTTTTGATTTCAAATTCCATAGGAAAGAAAACACTTTTACCATAAACTAATTCATAGGGAGAGAATCCTATAGTGTTTCTCCAGGTAGTTCTATAAGCCCATAAGGCTTCAGGGAGCCTTTGAGACTGATCCTTCTGGTTTTCCTTCACTATTTTTGTTAGAATGGCTTCTATTACTTTGTTTTTTCTTTCCACCTGTCCATTGGCTTGCGGGTGGTATGGTGTAGTCATTCTATGATGCATATGATATTTTTGAAGGGTGGCTTTAAAACCATGAGAGGTAAAAGGAGGTCCTCCATCTGTGACTAATTATCTAGACACTCCAAATCTGACAAAGATATCTTCAAATAAGAAAGCTAGAACAACTTCTTCAGTAGCTCTAAGGAGTGCTTTAGCCTCCACCCATTTGGTCATATAATCTTTGCAAACCAATATATAAAAATTTTGATTGGATGGAGGGTTAATGGGTCCTACAAAATCTAAGGCCCATCTTTCAAATGGTTCAAGTACTACCTGGGGGTTTAATGGCATTTCATCCCTATGATTAGGTTGACCCATTCTTTGACAGTTATCACAGGCCTGGACATATTTCTTTGCATCTTTAAAAAGTGAGGGCCAATAATAACCCATCCTAAGAATTTTATGTTTCGTTCTTTTATCAGCAAAATTCTCTCCACAAGGGCCATCATGACAAGCTTTTAGTACATCATAAACCTTATCTTCTCTAATGCATCTTTGGATTTCTTGATTAAGTCCCATGTAGAAAAGACATCTACTTATCCAACTATACCAAGCACTTTGTTGAATGATTTTTCTTTTCTCTCGGTGGGATAGGTGTGGTGGTAACTTCCCTGCAACCAAATAATTGGCAACGTTTGCATACCATGGTGACTGAGCAAATACTGCAAATAAATATTCATCAGGAAATGAATCATCTACTGGAGTATTATCATCAGGTGTTAACCGAGAAATAAAATCAACAACTACATTTTCTTTTCCTGGTCGATCTACAATTGTAATATCAAATTCTTTACTAGTAGTAACCATCCGGTGACTCGAGCATTTGTGATAAATTTGTTCATTAAATATTTAATAGCTGAGTGATCAGTATGGAAAAAAGTAGAATAACTAGTGATGTAATGTCAAAATCTATTAATAGCATAGATAACTGCTAAAAATTCGTTTTTCGTAACTGTGTAGCTAAGTTCAACAGGACTCATGTTCTTGCTAATGAAATAGATAGCATAGGGGAGATGATTTTCTTCTTGTCCCAAGACAGCTCCAAATGTAGTATTTGAAGCATTAGAGGATATATGAAAGGGAAGTGCCCAATCAGGTCCCCTTAGAATAGGAGCTATAGATAACTGACATTTGAGTGCATCAAATGCTTCCTGGAAAAGATTAGTCCACTTGAATTCAACATTTTTCATAAGTAACACAAACAAAGGAGAAGCTATTTTGGAAATTTTTTTGATAAATATTCTGTAGTATCTATCATGTCCTAAGAAGCTTCTCACTTCTATTTGGGTTTTGGGAATAGGAAAATTCTCAATGACTTGTATCTTGGATGGATCTACCTGAATTCCTTGAGATGAAATAAAATGTCCAAGTACCACTCCTTCACTCATCATCATATGACATTTTTCAGTGCTTAAGGAGAGGTGGTCTTGTATACATCGGTTAAGTACTTTCTCAAGATTTTGTAGTGCCTCCTCAAAAGAGACACCATAAGGGGTAAAATCATCCATAAAAATTTCCATAGAGTCATTACTTATATCAGAAAATATTCCTATAATTGCTCTTTGAAATGTTACTCGTGCATTACATAGCCCAAATGGGAGGACTCTATAAGCAAAGGTTCCCTAGGGGCTAGTAAAAGTGGTCTTATCTTGGTCTTGGGGTGCAATTTTGATCCGGTTATACGCACTGAAACCATCTAAGAAAGAGAAGAATTTCTTCCCTAACAAACTATATAACACCTTATCAACGAATGGTAACGGAAAATGATCTTTTTGAGTGGCTTAATTTAAGGCTCTATAATCTACGCACACTCTACATTTCCTATTTTTATTAGGAACTATTACCGACGTGGAAACCCATTCACTATCAGATATAGGATATATAAACCCTGCATTAAGCAATTTTTGAAGTTCCTCTTTAACAATTTCCCTTAAATTATGGTTCATTTGTCGTTGAGGTTGACAGATCAGTCGAAAATCTTCCTTGATATAGATACAATGAGTACATAATTCGGGAGAGATTCCCTTCATATATTTATACTCCCACGCAGATGCTTCCTTATTTTCAAGAAGTAACTTCATTAATTGTTGTGTTTCAGCGACTGCCAAGTTGGGGTTTATATTCAGTGTTTTGCCAGGTTCAATTTCTACTAGTATACTTTTAGAGGAGATGGTAGTTGATGTTTGAGGTAGGTCTTCAGAATTAAGCTTTTCCTGGGTATCTGAATCCAAAAGTGTAGCTAGTTGATTATGTGTTTCTGGAGTCATAGAGGAGGGTTCACAAATAAAATTATTAATTACTTCATCCTCAGTGGCATCTTTAAGGCTTAAATCTTGTCTGATAGTCAAGATAGGTTGAGTAGTTTGATCATCATAGTCCACCCATAAGGAATTGTCATTATTAATCAAAGGGTGTAGTGTGAGGGTAGAGAGTAAGCTATTTGGCTTCATATCCATTGGAAATTGTCATTGAACCAGAATTGCAGCTGATAAAGGCATCTACTGTGGCTATCCAAGGCCTACCCAAAATTAGAGGATGACCCCCCAACTTTGTTTTAGGTTGCAATACCACAAAGTCAGCTGGATAATTCTAGGACTCAACTGAGATGATTAGGTCTTCAATAACTCCTTCTGGTTTGATTGTAGAATGGTTAGCTAATTCTAGAATGGTTGGGGTATCTCTGATTCCATTCTTTAGTTGTAACAGTTGTGAAGTTTCAAGAGTCATAATATTGATAGTAGCACCTAAATCTATGAGAACTCGAGGAATTACTATTTTTCCAATTTGCACTATGATAGTAGGATGGCTGGGATCACCATATTTAACTAGAGGAGCTTTACCCAACATTAGTGCAGACAGATCACCCATGGCATGAACTGTGAGGGGATCTTTAGTTTTCCTACCAGGTTTCTTAACACAAATGTCTTGCATAGTTCTGGCATAGATTGGTACATCTCTTAGTGCTTGTAATAGTGGAATTTTGACATAGAGATTTTGTAATTCCCCTAGAAGATTGAAAGAAGGTGGCTCAGGAGTTTTAGCCAAAGCTAAATGCTCAGGGAATGGTGGCTCAGCTGTTTTAGCAACAATATTAAAGGGTGGTTGTACCTCTTCAGGTGAATCGTGTTTTTTAATTTCTTCTTTATTAGAATCAAAAGAGGTAACATCATCAATGATAGGTTCTACTATTTTCCCAAATTGTAAATGAATATCATTGCATTGTGTAGGGAAAACAAAAAGTATAGGCTAGTTTTGAATATCAATAAACTACACAACCTCATTATTGGGGTTTGGGTTGGGTTGTGCAGGTAGTTGGGGCCGCATCATTTGATTATTCGGTGGAGCACTTGATGGTAAAGGGAGTGGTTGTTGAAATTGTTATTGAAATTGAGGAAATTGATTTGGAAATGGGGGTTGTTGACCTCTCCAATTTGGATTCCATTGGTTAAAGTGAGGTTGTTGTTGTGGAGGCCAAGGAGTTCACATTGTTGGGTCTATAAAGGGAGGGTTTGTTTGTTGCATGGTTGGGTAATTCATTTTATTGAAGGGTGGGTATTGCATTTGGTTAAAGGGAGGGTAATTTTCTTGACTAAAACAAGGATAATTATTCCAATGATTAGAACATGTAAATGGCATATTAGGATTCATACTTTGTCCTTGCGGTTGCCATTGCCTTCTTTGTGTCAACAGATAGACAGCTTTAGCTTCTTCATCGGTTGGTTGTAATGCTACTTTGATTCCTGGTAAATAAGGGCAATGTTGAGTTTCATGATCCTTATCACAAAGGGTGCAAATTGGCATTTTGTCCAGTGGGCATTCCCTTAGTGGGTGCTTTGCTCTGCATTTGGGGCAAAAGATGGATAGAGCCACTTTTGGTTCAGCTTGTTTCTTTTTAATCTGCAAGGTGTCAATTTGTGAAGCAAAAGAACATTACATTTCAGTTTTAAAATCCTCAAGTAAATTACCTATTTTGGCTCTTGCTGCTCCTCCATTAGCTGATCTTTGAACTCTTGAAAATGTGGTATCCCTGCTATTTGATCTATTCCTTGCAGCTCCTCTTGAACATCTTTTACAGAGGTTAACAATTTCATCATATGATTCTTTAGATATGTCCCCTTTACCAAGCATATTTAGCATATCTAGACAGTCATCCCTTACTCCTTTTAATAATATCTTTACTTACATCGGGGTGACTGGATCTTTGTAGATTATACTATAGTCTTTCCATAAAGTCCTCTAGATTTTCATCCTCTTTCTGTATCATCTTGAGTAGTTCCTCTCTTTTTTCTCTTGTTCAGCAATAGTCTTGATATTTGTACAGAAATTTCTATTTCACCTAATCCCATGTTGTGATTACATGACCTCCAAGACTCATGAACCATCTGAATGCATTTCCCTTTAATGTTGCTGGAAATAGTTTTAATTTTTGAGCATTGGTAATGTAATCATAACTTCTGCATAATATATCAAACTCGAAAAGGAATTCATCAGGATCTTCAGAAGATAAACCATGAAAGTTAGGTAAAGCTGAAAGTGGAATATTCTTCATAGAAGCTACTCCTCTAGGAAGATCACCAATAGGAAATCCTAAGGTAGAAAGAGAGTTTTCATCTTGTACCTCTCCTTCAGGACCTACCTAAAGTTCTTCATTATACTCATCCATGGTTTCTTCTATTTGTTCCCCTACTACACTTGCTCGATCCTCAATGTTTTCTGCTAGTTTCTCAATTGTCTCAGGGCTCACAATCTCTTTCTCTATTTCGAAGTTCACTTGAAAGGAAGGTTGAGGCTTTGGTTTTCGAGAGCTTGGTCGCTGAGGAACAAAAAATTCAGATTTTGATATAATCTTGTCGATAAAGGTCTTTCTTCCTCCCCTTCCTCTACCCTGCCACTTGTAGGGTTAGTATTCTTGGGGGCTCCACGTCCTCTCATGCAATCTGGACATCTGAATGAAAAACATAAATTCTTTTGGAATCTATAATTTCCTTTCTCGACAATGGTGCCAAAATGTTGGTCACTATAATTTCTTATTTAATTAAAACAATCAAGTGCTACATAAATTGTCAACCCAGGGAATTTTGTTTATTTCAAAGGCAATCACACACTGTATACACTCAAGCTCAGAAGCAATCCAAAGTTGTAGTAAAAGTTACACTAATCAAACCTTGCTTTGAATAGACTGAAGCTTTACTTTGAATTATAGTAAAAGAAATCTTTCTATTACAGAATTCAAGATTCAAAGGAAAACAATCATCAAAAGAATCCTAGATTATATTAAGAAACAAAAACCTAGGAAAAAGGAACCTTTCAACAATCTACAAAAGAAAAGACTAACTATGCTATAACAAAGAACAGGACCCTATTCCCCAAAGTAGGAATCTTCTACACCTGTCTCTGCCTATCACACTTTCATAAACGCATTCTGCAAATAGAATTACCAATCGAAATGATCAATAATTACCTAGGAATGAATTGTATGAAAATGAGGCAACAATCAGTTGAAACAGAGTTTCAACAATAGATAGCAGAGTTCTAACAATGCGTAAATAATGCATAACAGAGTTTCAACAAAACATAGTTTTAACATGGCATGAATAAAAACAATAATTAACACACTATAGAAACTAATGGGTGAATCTTGTGAGGAAGGTGGGCCCTCTCCTTCTCACAATATTCCCCAGGAATGAAAGGGAACTAAGAAGAAATTCTTAAAATGATCTTTTATTCATCTGTCCAATGTAGCAAGTTACAATATCAAAAGTAAACATGCTCCTCCTTTGTAATTCCCTTCTAGATAAGCCTTCCGTATTCTGTTGTAATCCCAATGCTGATTTTCCTTCTTATTTAAAGAGGAGAATCCTCTTAATACAATTAAGCATATGATTACATGTGTACATACAAATCCTATTATTAGTCTGATCTAATCTTCTATGTTGGAATAGGATATTCTGATCTTCCGTAGAAAAATGTCGTTACAGTGGTTGTAATGGTGTTGGCTTTGAGGTACAGCTATTGCGGCCAGTGTAACAACTCCTTTAATTATCTTTTCTTGTTACTATTATATATGAAATATTGTTTCAGCATCACAAATCATGGACTATTTCAGCATCGCAAATTATGGACTGTTTCAGCATTGCAAATCACGGATTGTTTCAGCAACAAGATTTGTGTACTGTTTAACTGTTTCAACAACGTGGTCTTCAAGTAGAAACAATATATTAACTGCAGTCCTCAAACTGTTTTAGAAACTATATATTTCTAATTAATGGCTAAGTATGAAAGTAATGTAAAATTACATGTAAAACAAATTAAACATATATCAAAGAGAAGAAATGTTATATACCTTTGGAAAAATAGATTAAGGTGATAATGTAGGCTTAAATATGAGCGGAAAAAGGATGTAATGATAGCAAAAAGTATGTGCAAGAAGGTACATTATAGGGTCCTAACACTCAAGTTCAATGGTGAGGATGAATCGTCTTTTCATGCGCATGTGCTTCAAGTTATGACTCTTTTCCATCGTCACCAAATAAAGGCCGCAGATATTTGGTATGTACTACTGACACCCACATTCAAAGGTCGTGTTGAATGCTAGTGTCATACATTACCCACTACTTCTATCAATTCATTCTACCAAATTATCGAGATGAAGATGAAAGCTTTCGATAAGTATAGCCACCAAGGTGTCTGTGAAAAAATATTTCATTTAAGAATGGAGCCTGATGAATCAGTTGAGGACTTTGTTGATCAGTTCCTTCACCTTTGTTGCAAAATTCCTGACCAACTTTTGAACTCGAATTTATTGATACAAGAGTTCAAATGCTTCGTTCATGTTTCCCAATACAGTGAACCTCCTAATTCCCCTTCTTCCCCAACTCTTTCGGATCATGAGGCACCTCAGATTGTAGAGGAGGATCTCGTTATCCAATTTGCTCCTTGTCCTCCTCCTTTTCTGGTCCCAATGTGGGTGCCCTCTTGTAGTGATCACGAAGCTGAGAAATATGCATAGCATGTCCCTAACCCATCTTCTCATCCATCTCCTACTTCAATGGAGGAAATTCCATAATGGCTCAAGACACCTACAACGAAGACTTACTCCTCCATTCCAAAAGAGGATTTCACCATTCATAACTCAAGCCTTGAATCTGATCTACATCTCTTCCATACTCTATCATCTAAAAACCATGAATCCTTATACCATGACTCGCTTGATCAATCTACTTCACCAGCTAGTTGTTCACATTCTCTTGATTCTCAAGTTGCTAGCTCAAATTGCGATTAGGTGTAGGGCATTTACATTACATGGGCTAAGGAGAAGGAAGGTGAGGACACAATCAATTTTCCCTCTATGTTTCAAAATTTTCCACATCAAAACAATGAGCTTCCATTCTTAAATGATCCTCAATATTATAATCTCGGTGGAAAATCCTGTACAATCAATCCTTTTAATCAACCTCAAGTCTTGTGCAGTAGTCATCCCAATGATGATAACTCCATGTCCCTATTTCGTGATGAAGGCTAAAGCACATCATGTGATCTTTCCGTTTTTCATTCATATCTAGAATGTGCTCCAGTTAAAGAAGATGTATGTATTGAAACTTCCTCTTCACCTTACTTCCCCTTGTGTCCTACCATTCGCAACACATCTAGATGTGGCAGAGATACTCCACGCTCTTTTGTTTCTCCATCCGATGAGTTATCTCCTCAATTGACATAAGACAGTGAGGTTGTCCATGATAAAATTGAAAATAGTCTAATTACAGAGGACTCTTCCCACCCCTCATCATCTCTTATGTTGCATGAAGTTGACTCGTCAAATCAGCTTGCTCATGCGAGCTCACCAATTAATTTATCTTTGGACGTACCATAAGAAGAGCCTATTCAATTGAGCAATATTATTATTGTTGAAACTCGTGACAAAGATGGCTATCATTGGAGAGAAATTTTGAAATTAGCAGAAACAGCCACCCTCAAGCCATGCATGATTTGGTTCAAGCTTCAAAATGCGATTCTACAATTTTTGAAAGTTTCGGGACATGCCAGGGAGTTGAGGCAATTCAACATCGTTGATGGTTATATTAGTAATTCACGACTCTGGTAAGCCCTCCGAACCAAATCAGATTTAGTTTCTCACGCACAATCTATCTATCTGCATGGTTGTAGTCAATGTGAATTCCCATGTGAAAATTGTTTGGTATTTCGGGTGCGATCTCTCAAATTTTCAAAATTTCACTTATGACCGAGTTCACAAATCTGTTCCAACACATCCATCTTCGTGCAAATATCTCACGTCAAACTCGATTTGGGAATGTTCATCTCTCACAAAGTCATGGAATTTTGAAGTTGATCATCTCGAATACTATCTTTGCCCATAATCATACTTATTGAATTCCCCCCTTCATGGTCAACTCCTTTGTCTACCTGTGAATCTTTCACTGCAAATGTTTCCTCGCATCACACCCGAAATATCCCTTTGTGATGATGAATGCACAAGTTGTCACAAGAATCAAGTTCCTCTCCATTCACCTTGCCTCAACTAGTTTCATGCATTCACGGTGCTAGCATCCTTCATAACTTCTTGTGATGACTATGGTGCTTCCACAATTCGTCACTAGTTGCAGGAAGGTGGTTTGTCATATCTAGCTCGCAACGAACTTGGTTTCATTGTTTGGAGCATTCGCAAGATTGTTCAAATGAATTTTCTTTGTTCATTTTCAACTGGGAATCTGACGTCTCAACTAGCTCATCTGATCATTTCTCTATATTGGGTGACTCTCATTCGGTTTATCATTTTCCCATTAGCACATTTAATGAAAGTTACTTCACACTCTCTGATCTTCATTTCTTAACATCTCTCTCTTCAGATTTCTGTCAAGCATATGAGGCACTTCAGCCTTCGCTAATGGTTACAGCAGGTCCTCACTATCTTGGCATGACTACCGAGGATGATCAGATCTATTTTTATTTACAAGATTTCCAATGTGATCCCATCTTTCCAATTGGAAATTTATCTTTTGAAATATCATGAGGCTTTCCAGACAACCATTCTTAATTTTACGATCCAATCATTGAATGGTTGGAACAATATTTCTTGGCAAGCTCTATTGCAGGTAACAAGTTTCAATCCTTCTTCATAGTTGCTAAGAAGCTCAGTGCAGACAAGGATGCACCCGTAAGAGGCTTCCAAGGTTTTTTGAACAGAAGTATCCATAAAAGAGGTAAGCATGTGCATTGGGTAATATAATCACGAGGAAAGCACATCTTTGGTCATGACAAATAATTAATATTAGAAACATTACTAGCTGCTATTGAAAAGGTCTCATGATGATAATAAACAAGGAGAGGGACACATTGGTCTTGTATACAAGGTAGCATAGGATAAACAAGCTATCAATATTCAATTTCGCAATATTAAATTATAATCAATATGTGTGCTGCTCTAATTGCACAGAGGATAATACAATTGTGAGTAGTAAAACACACTAATAAATAACTTTAATTAAAAGCATTTTAAAATAACTATATTCATTAGATCTGTGAAATTAAAAAGGTAGCATCATTTCTTTTTAACATTAAAAACATAAAAAATAAAAATAAAAAGTTAATTCAAAATATGTAACACCCCTCAATTGCTATGGTAAATCTCATAATTTACTTTCTTTTGTTACAGTAAGAATTAGAATGAAGACTTAATTGAATAATTATGGATGCATTGTATATATATAAATTACTTGCAATTTTATTGTTAACTAAAAGGGGATCAACTACAAGTTATGGAAAAAGGATGTAAGAAAATATTTCATACTCAAAAACAGTTAAACACAGTTGAGGATTGGTGGTTAGCAACCCAATCTCTCTCGGTGGAAAGAAAACCTTCTAAATGGGAAGGAGGCAAAAATGGGTTTAAGGAACCTAAGGCACAAAAATAATGTTCACAAGCCTTGACAAGACATTGTAAAGGTTAATGGCATATTACTCACAGTGAGTTCTTTAGCTGGTTGGCCAATGGAACTCGTTGAATGCCTCTTACCGGAGATGGTTAGGACCAGGTGGTCTAAAGGAAAATATGTCCTTATGTTTATGAGTATGAGACTGGCTCAGGGGGAGCACCATAAGTGATCTTGTTCTCACAGGTTGGGAGGAACATCCTATTTTCTGATGTTGTTGTAGTTGACATCAATGATTTACAGATAAGTATTTGAAGACTTGATACTCTTGATAATTATTCAAAAATTCATTTTGTACTGGAAGTAAATACTGTGTGAAAAGGGGGTTTCAACCTATGATGTATGCGTCAACCAAAAAGAGTACTATGTTTTATGTGTATGGATAGAATAGTTTTCCACTCCAAAGCACAGAAAACTATGAACTTTCGATTCATTTAAGCAATACTGCATGACTGCGTGTTGACTGTAAACACGTATGTGTGTGTTTTGATAGTGGGTATGTGACACTAGTTACAACACAAAAACAAATTGTAAGTTAAACTATATAATATAAAAACTTTGACTTTGTAGTCACTCTAAATACGTTGAACAAAAATGAGTTGCATAACAAAGAATGTTTGTATTTATGAACCCGTAGAATTAATATATGTCATCATCATGAGAAGGGGGAAAATTAATATTCGGGTTTTACATGTGAACCATAAGACGAGGAGGTATCCATATGGTTGGGATAGTCCTGGAACGAAGTCAAGGGCCCTGCTACCCATGGACAATCCCTTACTTTCGGCTTCTTAGAATACAAATAGGGTAAAATGGGAACACACATTAAACAATTACATGAGTATAAAGGATTAAAGAATATATTATATAGTATATAATATATATATATATATATATATATATATATATATATATATTATATATATTATATATTATATATATATATATATATATTATATATATATAATATATATATTAATATATATAACAATAATTACAACAATGAAACCCCTATGTGCATTTTAAAATTACATAACCCATAATTGATAGGATAACGATGTAAAAACCAGAAGTTAATTATCTATATATATACAAATAAAAAATTGAGTAGAAACATCGATGATCTAGTTTGGGTATATATTTCCCAAAATGATTGAAAACCCCCTTTTAACATATAAAGCTTGATAATACCAACAAATATGATGGGCTTGAAGGCCAACTCTTAAATAAACTACTGTAATATGAAAATTTGCAGCCTCAGACCAACAAATTTATAAGTTATTTATATACAAACGATAAACAACGAGCACCTTAAGCATCCATATTTGTAACTCAACCACAAAATTGAAACATGTGCAAATAAATAGGGTAATGTAATCACACCTAGTGTTTTGAGCGAGTGAAAATGATTCTGTAAGTCACTCACCGTGTTTACTATGTGCTTTGTAGCCACTAGCCCCTTACCTGGTTCAACTACGAAGAAATGAAGACAATCTTGGTTAGGGTTTGAGTAAAATCTATTGTAATCAAAGATTATGAGCCAAATTATATAAGCAGAGAAGTCCTTAGCATTAATTAGGTACAAAAGTAACAACTTACCAAGATACTTGTTAGAGAGAAGGGATGAATGATGTGCTCAAAATGAAGTATTTGAAGTGAAGGGTGCTACCACTTTCCCTGTAGAGGCAAAACGTATCGTTAGTATATAGTCAACAAAAACTATATAAACAAGAAATTACCTTAAATGAGTATAAAAAATAAAATAACTAGGGCTTACCATGGATTATTCTTTTTGGAATGGGTTCTGAGCATACACGACACCATTTGGGTAACATATGGCCTAAAGGAGCAGGATAGATAGCCATCAAAATGTAATAGAAAGAAGTTGATAAAACCCTAGAAAATTTGTAGAGGAGGGTTGAGAATTGAGTGCCAAGCAAAATGAATAATCTAGGATGTATGAGAGGAGAGGGTAGTTACCCAACAAAATACAGTCTATTACGTTTCTATCACTTTTTAGGAAATTTTAATCTAATGCTTGGAGAGAAAGTTATGATGATTTTTTGAAGTTCACATGTTTAAGATTGAATTCTAGAGGCTAAAAAAACCCTAACTTCCTCAGTTCATATCTCCGAAAATGTAGCAAGAAAATATCTGGAATTCAGTCAAGAGGTTCATCAAGATTTTGTCTCAAACGGGTTTTAATTTCATCTTCTTAAGCTTTGTAAAAAACAGTTATAGCGAAAATTCCACAATGACCTATTTGAAGCAGCGAAAAACTAGAATCCAAAGCTCTGATACCAAATGTTATGCAACCAATCCACAAAATAGAAGAAGAGATAGAAAAACGACTTCAAAATAAGCCTCTTCAAGGGGGGGACCTCCTTTACATTACGCAAATGAACAATTCTTGGATGATACAAATGAAAAAACCTCCTTTCTATGTTGGGTTGTGTTATATTCTTTCCACGACTAGCTCACATAGTTAACCGGGGGGTTAGAGGGAGGGGGTGGGTGCGCCTTCATTGCACCAATTGCATAACAGGGGGAGTCACAGGGGGTTTGAGGGGTGAAAGTAACCCCACTCTATGGGGTCCAGGGCAGTGCCCTAGAAAATTTTGATTTTGGACCCTATATTAGATTGGGTGGACCTACCTATGGTATTGTGCATGATTTTCGCACATGGTTTTGGACACAATGGTTTTCGGTCCATGATTTTGGACGCGATGGTTTTCGGTCTATGGTATTGGATT
>APFE030597128.1:58008-88700 GCA_000404065.3 Pinus taeda
CCCCCCTTCATTACGCCAATTACCTAGTGGGGGCAGTCACAGGGAGTTTGAGGGGTGCAGGTAACCCCACTCTATGGGGTCTAGGGCAACGCCCCGGAAAATTTTGTTTTTGGGCCCTATATTAGGTTGGGTGGACCTACCTATGGTTTTGTGCATGATTTTCGCACATGGTTTTGGACACGATGGTTTTCAGTCCATGGTTTTGGACACGATGGTTTTCAGTCCATGGTATTGGATGCTTCAACATGTATAAATATGTATTGTAACATTGAAAAGAACATAATGAAAAATCAAGCTAGTAGTCCCAATTTTGGGATCCAGGGGAAAATCTCTATTTATATGTGTTTTATGTGTTATGCTCTCGCATTTTTTATTTTCTGTGTTTTAAAATTCATTTGTAGGTAATTTCTGTACGGTGTTAAAACCTACATTCTATATATAAGAGTCTAAGGGGTCAAAATACAATCAGAGTTGAGATAACAATAATAATGCAAGGGCACAACAATAACAATAGTGGGCTTCTATGAGGCACAATAATAACAATATGAGTACTACATGGGCACAAAAACACAATAAGTGGGTTGCACTAATAACAATAATAGGCTACACTAGTAGTATAGGGACATAACATCCGATATGGGCCATACACCATCACCATGGTTGTAGGGGCAATGTCTTCGAGCTCAACATTCCACTGTTCCTTGGTATGCACCTACTGTTCAATGTAGACTACCTTCGGCCATACTTTCCACCATTTTTGGACACTTCTAACATTGCAGAACAACTCACACCAGTAGACCTAAACTTGGACTACATAAAATAAGTCGCAACAGAGCATATCATAGACACGTGGATCAAGAACACTCGCCAACAGAGGATACAACTAGATTGAGTTGTCAAATGTCAGGTTCCTATACTACTAGTGTAGCCCCTTATTGTTATTATTGCAACCCCCTTATTATATTTTTTTGCTCATGCAGTCCCTATATTTTTATTATTGTGCCCCATAGAAGCCCACTATTGTTATTGTTGTGCCCTTACATTATTATTGTTATGTCGGCTCTGATTATATTGTGACCCCTTAGAATTCGATATATAGAAAGGAGGTCTTTTCATTTGTATCATTCAAGAATTGTTAATTTGTATAGTGTAAAGGAGGTTTACCCCTCGAAGAGGTTGATTTTGAAGTCTTTGATCCATATTTTCCTCTATTTTGTGAGCTGGTTGCATAATGTTTGGTATTAGAGCTTTGGATTCTAGGGTTTCGCTGCTTCAAACAGCTCATCATGGGATTTTCGCTATAAATGTGTTTCCAAAATTTTTAGAAGTTGAAATTAAAACCCATTTGAACCAAAATATTGATGAACTTTATGTCTAAATTTTTGATCTTGTCTCACTATATGTTCAGAGATATGAGATGAGGAAGTTAGGGTTTTTGTAGGCTCCAGAATTCCATCTCAAAAAGGTCATCGTGGAATTTTTGCTATAACGTTTTTTCAACGAAAATTTAGACACTGAAATTAAAACTCATTTTATATGAAATCATGTGGAACTATGTGTAGGAATTTCAAATCTTGTTTTGCTATATTTCCAGAGATAGGGTCCTAGTAAGTTAGGGTTTTTCTAGGTTCATGAATTTGATCGCAAACATGTGACTTTGGGAAAATCGTCATAACTTTCTCTCTCAGCATTGGATTCAAATTTCATAAAACTTGATAGAAAGAGGATGAACTTTTGTTTTTTGAGTATTGTTTTCATGGAGGAAGTTTGAAATGGTCACATGTCGCACTTCATACAAGTTTTCTCTACTCAACTAGTCTATAATCAGGGTATCATGGGAGATTGGGCATGATTCTTTATTAAAGAATCCAATTTCGATCAGACCTATGTGGTTGGAAATATCACTCAGAGGGATTTCATAATTTGAAATTTCAAAACTTGGAGATCCAAAATTACATAGTTACAACTGTTTAAATATCAAGTGATTAAAAGAAAGAGAAAGAATGAATCGAATCAAGAAAATAGAAACACCTAGTAAGAAAAATTGGATGGATGATTTGAAGAATGTGATCAAAGCTAAGATAAATAGTTTTATCTATGCCATGGAAGCTAATATCGATGGTATACAAGAATATTTGAAGAAAGAGATGGAATATTTGAAGAAAGACATGGAAGGTTTGAAGGAAGGTGGGACAAAGTTGTTATAAGCAAGGCTTCCTAATGAAGAAAAGGAAGTAAAGGAATCTCACGGTGAGAAAAAAAGAAATGTTAATCACGATTTCATAGAATCTAATGTTGGATTGAAGATCCACCATATTCCAAAGATAGATATATTGAAGTTTTATGGAAAGGATTCGGTAATTTGCATACTACAGATGGAGCAATATTTTGATGTACATGATATGCAACTACCACAAAAGGTATGTATTGCATATTTATATTTAAAACCGAGTTAGTCTTTATGTATAGAGGACTTTTTTCTTGTAAACCACTTTTCACCTAGTCAATTTTCAGAGAGGAAATGATAACACAATATGAGGATACTAAGAGCAACACCTTCTTTAGCAGTTTGATAAATTTCTAACAAAAGTGTGCAATGGTGGAGCACATTGAGGACTTCCAAAAATTGAATATAAGGGTAAATAATATTCTAGAGGAGCATAGGATTGACATCTTCATAAGAACTCTAAAAGAGAACATCCAGCATGAGGTTCGTCTTTGGGAACCTGATTCATTAGAGAAGGCATTCAGGTTGGCAAGGAAAATTGAAAGAAAAATTATGGCAATAAGGAATCCTACCACTCACAACTATAAAGGTGGATGTGTTGTCACTCCTAGCTTTGCACAACCTACAAGGTTGACACCACAATAATTGGAATAAAAAAGAGAAAAAGGGATATGTTACAGTTGTGATAGAAATACATTGATGGTCATAAGTGTGCTAAGAAGAAATTAATTTACACAGATTGGGAAGAGGAGGAAGAAAAGGAACAAGAAACGTGAAAAGAAGAGGATACACTAGGAACCAACCATAGAGAAAGAAGAAATGAATCTGGCCTTATCTTGTAATGCATTGATAGGAATTACCACTCCTCAAACTCTCAAGATAGAAGGATATATCAAGAAGAAAAAGGTAATAGTGTTGATTGCTTCGGGTAGTACCCATAATTTTATTCATTGTAAGATAGCCAAGGAATTGAATTGCTCCCTATATCCAACACTAGAGTGTCAAGTGATGGTTGTAAATGGAGGAATCATAAATTTCTCTGATACCAAATGTTATGCAAAAAACTAAAAAAATAGAAGAAGAGATATATCAATGACTCCAGAATAAGCCTCTTCGAGGGGGAAACCTCCTTTACATGACACAAATGAACAACTATTGGATGATACAAATGAAAAGACCTCCTTTCTATATATAAGAGTCTGAGGGGTCACAATATAATTAGAGCTGACATAACAATAATATTGTAAGGGCACAACAATAATAATAGTGGGCTTCTATGGGGCACAATAATGTAGAATTTTGTAGAATTTTTCCTACAAATCAACTAGCTTTGATACCATGTAGAAATTTTTCTACCAATCAACTAGCTCTGATACCATGTTGAAATTTCCCACCTGTAGATCAACCTGGTAATGCAATGTACCAAAGAAAAACACTTGATCTATTTCTACAAACAATTTAGCGGAAGCTTAATCAACCATGAGCAACATCAATAAGAACACATATAACTGATAAGAAGGAATCAATCACACATAAGACAAAAGAATTTACCCAGGGAAAGCACCTGCCTAAAACCCCATCTCTGTATTATCATACAAGAGGAAATATAGTCTGGATTACACAAAGCCTTAGCTCGGAAACTATCCAGCTCTCAGTACATTCCTTCTGCTGCTCATAGATAGTCAAAGGCTTCTCACAAACCTTCTCCACTGCTCTCCAAGCCTCCTATTTCCTTATGCAGTTTCCTTGAGGTCCAATGCTGCCACCTGTGTGAATTGGCTTCTTCACACACTCACTAACCTTTGATCTAACTGCACAAACTTGAAGGAGATAAATCCTCATCATGGATGAGCTTCCTTTATAGGAAAAATATTCATCCAACTAATAGTACACTATCCCCTCTCTGATCTCAACTGGGTCTCTGTCTGAATTGCCATGCATTAGTTATCCATGATAGAATACTTAGTTATATGAAAATAACAATTTTCACATGCATGCAAGCATTAACAAACTGTATCTTATTAATTTAACAACTTGTTAAATTAATCTAACTAAACTTGACTAAGTTAAACTAAGTTAACCGATCCTCTCAATATAGAACTCATCCTTAATTCCTCAATTAGTGGAGCAAATCAAGGACACATTCCTCAATTAGTGGAGAAATTATTGCATGTTCTCACAACGACTTCAAGTTTGATTTTCCTTAACTAATTAACTCATGGAGAATTAATTAATTAATATTCAAACTGCTGGTAAGACCATATTTGAATTTTGCTTCCTATTTTAGACCAGGGACTGTCTAAAAATATGAATCCAACTTGAATTAATAAAAATAGAACTTCTATTTTTAGCACTTCCATTTTTCATTCCCTATTGCCTTATCTAGCACTGAAGCCAAAACTATTATTTTTAGCAATGCTATTTTTAGAACTTCTATTTTTAGCAATTTCTTGTTGCCAATTTTCAACACTCCCTCTTAACAATAAAGGCTTCCTCTCGAACTCGATCTTGTACCTTTGGAATGTTCTGCATGCAACACATCTACCAAGTGTGGTTGCTCTAGCAACTCTCGGAACAGAAAAAACTCCCAACTCACCACTCTGTTTGGCTAGAAACATACTCTGATGTTGAAGCACTACCTACTGCTGACAAGTGCTCCCTCTCTGACCTCTATGCTACTGTAGCATCTCCATGCATCTCACACTGTTTCACCCTTGTCTATGCTACCCGACACAATGCAACATGCTTGTTCCTCTCGCATTGTTGCAGCGTGCATGCTCTGCATTGTCCTGGAATTCCTTGCACTGTAGTTCTCTTTGTCGCTCCATCCGCATCTCTCTCTACCCAATCAGTCAGTTCTTTCTACTCCACACCGATTCTCCCTTAGCAAGGCCTCATCCAAGAGGTTGGGTACCTTAAGGATCCTGCCTCTCCTCCATGGGACGATCACTCCACATCGCCCCACCTCCTACCTAGATGTGTGGCTGCATGTGATCCCTTTGCCCACCTGGCTTGAAGTTTCCCCCTACTGGAGGTATCTACATGAGTAGATATCTCTACTCGATCTCCTCTCAGCGTCTCTAGTTGTGGCTACTCCACAACCTCCTGAAGTTGCTGCACCTATCGTGGCTCCTCCACAATTGTTTGAGACTTATTTTAGTGCTACATGTTGAGAGATAATATACTCTACCTCTCAACCACCAAGTCTCTAACCTTTGCCTTGCTCCTCAAGCCTTTGAATGCATCTTGTACCTCAAGTGCATACAGGTTCTTGGCTAGCACACCAATCTATTTCCACTTTCCTGCCCTCACGAAATTTTCTAGAAAAAGAGCTGATTTTAAATTAGCGATATCTCCCTCATCCGAACTCCGATTCAATCGATTTTTTTTTTGATTTTGGGTATTTTTCTACAAGGAATCCAAATCTGCTATTTATTTCTAAAAATTTTGTACAAAATTCTTCATATCTGCTCTGAAAACGCTCAGCCCAAAAATCAAAACTTTGAAATCTCCTCTCAGTATACTGTTCTCTCCTTGATCACCTATGCTCCGATACCATGTAGAATTTTGTAAAATTTTTCCTAAAATAAGCTAGCTTTGATACCATGTATAACTTTTTCTACAAATCAGCTAGCTTTGATACCATGTAGAATTTTTCCTACAAATTAGCTAGCTTTGATTCCATGTAGAACTTTTTCTACAAATTAGCTAGCTCTAATACCATGTAGAAATTTCCCACTTGTAGATCAACCTGGTAATGCAATGTACTAAAGGAAAACACTTGATCTACTTCTACAAACAATTTAGTGGAAGCTTAATCTACCTTGAGCAACATCAATAAGAACACATATAACTAATAAGAAGGAATCAATCACACATAACATAGAAGAATTTACCTGGGGAAAGCACCTGCCTAAAACCTCATCTCTGTATTATCATACAAGTGGAAATATAGTCCAGATTACACAAATCCATAACTCGGAAGCTATCCAGCTCTCAATACAATCCCTCTATTTCTCATAGACAATGAAAGGCTTCTCACAAGCCTTCTCGTCTACCCTCCATGCCTCCTATTTCCTTGTGGAATTTCCTTGAGGTCTAATTGCTGCCACCTGTGTGAGTTAGCCTCTTCACGCACTTACTAACCTCTGATCTAACTACACAAACGTGAAGGAGATAAATCCTCATCATGGATGAGCTTCCTTTATAGGAAAAATATTCATCCAACTGATAGTACACTGTCCCTTCTCTGATCTCAACTGGGCCTTTGTCTAAATTGCCATGCATCATTTATCCATGAGAGAATGCTCAGTTATCTGAAAATAACAGTTGTCACATGCATGCAAGCATTAACAAACTATATCTCATTAATTTAACATCTTGTTAAATTAATCTAACTGAACTTGACTAAGTTAAAATAAGTCAACTGAATCTCTCAATATAGAACTCATCCTTAATTCCTCAATTAGTGGAGCAAATCAAGGACACATTCCCCAATCAGTGGATAAATTATTGCATGTTCTCACAAAGACTTCAAGTTTGATTTTCCTTAACTAATTAACTCATGGAGAATTAATTAATTAATATTCAAACTGCTGGTAAGACGAAATTTGAATTTTACTTCCTATTTTAGACCAGGGACTGTCTAAAAATAGGAATCCAACTTGAATTGCTAAAAATATAACTTCTATTTTTAGCACTTCCATTTTTCATTCCCTATTACCAAATATAGCACTAATGCACAAACTGTTATTTTTAGTAGTGCTATTTTTAGCACTTCTATTTTTAGCAATTTATTGTTGCCAATTTTCAACAAATAATAACAATATGGGGACTCTATGGGCACAACAATACAATAATGGGGTTGCACTAATAACAATAAGGGTCTACACTAGCAATATAGGGACTTGACATGGTAGTACCCATAATTTTATTCCTTATAAGATAGCCATGGAATTGAATTGCTTCCTATATCTAGCACCATACTGTCAAGTAATGGTTACAAATGGAGGAATCATAAATTGCTCCGATACCAAATGTTATGCAACCAACTCACAAAATAGAATAAGAGATAGATCAAAGGCTTCAAAATTAGCCTCTTCGAGGGGGCAACCTCCTTTACATTACACAAATGAACAATTCTTAAGTACATGTAGTATTGCCAACATTCCCTTCTCATAAATAGTTTTGTGTAAATACTTTCCATTGATTGGACAAATTTCAAAAGCAATGGATCTTCCTTCTTACATTAAAAGAGCACCACTTCCATTTCTTGAGGCATCACACTCCATAGTAAAGGTTTTTGTGAAGTCTGTCGTAGCTAAGAATGGTGCTCGACACATTGCCTTTAAAATATGTTCAAAGGCCTTTGCTGCTTATGGAGTCCAAGAAAATTCATCTTTATTTAGTAATGTTGTTAGTGGTACTACTATTTTCCCATAATTCTTAAAAAAAATGTGATAATACCCTATCAACCCGAGAAATCCTTGCAGATGCTTTATGGATGTCGGGATTTTCCATTCCTTAATGGATTTAATTTTTCTAGGGTCTACCTTTGATCTGAATGGAAAATGGCATCAACCCATGGTATTCATCCACCCATGGAATTTACCCATGGTATTGTAAACGGAATCCACCCATGGTATTTATCCACCCATGGTATTGTAAGTGACATCCATCAATGGTATTCATTCACCCATGGTATTTGCCCATGGTATTGCTACATCCACCCATGGTATTCATTCACCCATGGAATTGACCCGTGGTATTGTGGCATCCACCCATGGTATTCATTCATCCATGGAATTGACCCGTGGTATTGTAACTGAAAAATACTATAAGTAACAAGTCATATTTTGTAAAATGATAGTTTGGTCTGCCACAATGTAGCTTTTACAGTTATTATCCGTTTTAATAAAAATTTTCTTTGTGGTTTTGTTTATTGGGCATTCTCTTATCTTTCTTCAGGGAATTCAATTTTTTCAGATATTGGCTCCCCCTCCCCCAAAGATCCATTTCAATTTTTTAGATCTTGGGGACCTCACCCACAAGATCTAGATCAACCTTATTTTTGCATGCCAACTCCTTCACGAGGGCAAGTGGTTCACCAGGGAGCAGGTTCAATAGAAATTTCCTCACCTCATGGAGGCTTTTCACACAATGGGGACCATTGATTCCTAAAGAGGGAGGATTGATTGGGGTGGATATTGGTGACCACCTATGTATTCCACCTATACTTCCAGTCAGTTTCATCAGTTTCCTTGTTTATTGCAACCTTTACTATTTTTAGCATTTTTTCAGGTCCTAAACTTCCAGAGTAGTTTTGACCCCCTAAATGTTATTTTTTGAGGTCCGTAGCAATCTCATAGCCTTAGATAAGGGCTTGTCATAAATCTTGTAGTACTCAAATAGATATTTCCAACAAGGTATCGTATGCACCAAAAGGAGATAATATGACCAAGTTACAACTTCATGAAGTTGGCTGCCCAACTAACCCCAACGAGGCCCACAGATTCTTGATATTCCATCTCCCGGGGTTAGGATTTTGGTTGTTTAGGTTTTCCCCTTTTTGTACAATAATAAATAGACCCTTGAGCTTCATTATAACATGATTCATAGGTATGTAGCTGGCACATCTCTTCTTAGAGATAATGTTGACACCTAATCATGGGTATTGGGTGAACACTTGTAAATAATGTAAATAGTAAATAATGGAAAATGAAGAGTCATTGGGAGATGAAACCTAAGAGTCACTCCCTTCTGTATATAACAATTAGGAATCTTAATGGATAAACATAGTTGATTTGAGGAGTTACCTCCTAACCCGACATGGTATCAGAGCCAACTCCCAAAATTTGATTTTGTGTAACTCCTGGTATTAGTTTTCTGCCATATTTTGTCCCTTTATTGTCTGTCGCTTTCTGCGACCTTTGCCATACTATCCATATGGTATTTTTCAATAACTTTTGTATTATATTTTCACCATCTGGTGCAGCCTGAATGCACCATAACCCAAAACTCATTATACTCCTTATCGCTGCTGACATACATAGACGGAGCAGTGCCATGGGAGCGAATTCAAGTAGATTGAAAACACAGATGAAAATTCAAGTTCTAAATGTTGTATGAGGGGAGGAAACAATTAAAGAATGTGAGGCTTTTATAGTGGCTTTGTCTGGAGTAGCTTCTGCTATCGATGTGCTTTACGACACTCTCATTCCCTATGGCACTCTCTCTGGTTGATTCTCCTATACACCTCGCAAGTTTGACAGTGCTCCTCACATTCTCTCGACTGTTTTCCCAGGCACCCTCAACACCCTATCCCATACTGGTTATACTCCCCAAACCACAATACATCTTGTGGGTTTTCCATACCAGTTTCGTATCACACTGCGCTGTTCGTTACATGGTATCACTGCATTTTACATTGTGTGTGTTTTTTTTTTAATGCTACCACCATTTTGGTTACACTCTTGTACACATGGTCCCCTCACACCTTCATCTTTTTAGATACAATGCTCACAGCAACACTTTGTTCACAACACCAATCCCCTCACACCTTCCCATACCACTCTGCTTGTAGCACCCGTGGTATATTCACTGTGTTTTTAATATATTGTTTACAAATACTATCGTGGGGCTCGAACCCACTATCAGCCCTCTCCATATAGTATTAAATGACCTTTCTATTTTAATTGGTATTAAATCCTTCCCATATCCCCGCTCAGCCAATACATTGACCCCATACACTCCCCCTCCCCTATATATTCCCTCCCCCACATAATCCCTCTCTTAAATATACCCTCCCCCAGTAATACCTTTGTTGATACATATCACATTGTAATTTTTTTTAACACCAAAACTGCATTTTTTAACACTAGAGGTGCAAATTTAATACATTGGAAGAAGAAGCATTTTTACATTACGTAGAATTTAAAATGCATTCATTGATATCTATTGTGAGAGTGGTTCTCACCGGAAAAGAGAACTATCATGAGTGGTCACGGAATATCAAACACACTTTCATTTTTAATGAGTTGTGGAAAGGAGTTTGTGTTGGAGAAGGAGACAATAAACCAGCAAAGCCCACCTTAGACAAGGAATTCACCATTTGGGAAAACAAGAACAACAAGGCCTATGCCTTAATTGCAGCTCCTGTAAAAGAAGAGGTGAGTCACCATATTTCTCCATTTTCGAATGATGTTTAAGCCTTACAAAAATTGAAGGAACTCAATGACTCACAATCTACGCTTGAATTTGTCCAACTTATGATTAAGTTGTTCAACGTTGAATTACAAAATGATAATCCTCTTGCCCTTGCATCAGAAGTAAAATCTATTATGCATGATATCAAAGTCACTAATGTTGAACTAGATATTCCTCTGATAGCTTTTGTCAAGGAACTTTATCCCACTTATTCAAACTATCTTGAGTCATTGCAAGCAAATGGAAACCTCAAAGAAATTACCTTTCACTCCCTTGTGAATAAATTTGCTGAGAGAGAGAAAGATTATAGGAAGAAGAAAACTCCTCAGTCTTTTGAAGAAGGTGTGTGTCTTGCACATAGAGAGAAGAATCTTGATCAATATTCTTCTAGAGGAAGAGGTGGTTGAAGAGGAAGAGGAAGAGGAAGAAGAAATTTCAGAGGTAGGGGGCTGTTTCTAGGAAAACTAGTGTCTTTTCAATCTGCTAGTCCCACTAAGATAGGTAGCTATCTTAGAAACAAATAATAAAAGTAACTTGTGATTTCCTTTATGTATGATAGATAAGAGAAAAGAAAAGAGCACCAACCTGGATCTTTCGCTTGGCTCCTTGCTTGTTTCCTCTCTCCCTTGATAGAGCTTGCCACTTTTCTCCTACTTGTCCTGCTTTAGAGAATACCTGTAGAGGCAAAGCAACAAAACAACATCAAAGCATCGAGATCTATAATATCATAAACAATGCAGAATCAAAAATACATTGACCATACAATTACATTCACAAATAAACGAGATTCACAAATACACGATTATATGGAGGAAAACTCAAATAACTTTATTAATAGTAGAAGAGAGGATTACAACCCAGCTGTCTGATCTAGCATCATCCTCCCAGCATCAAAGCCCTCTTCACCTCATGAAAAGCAAGATCACCCAAAAATACAATGTTCCTTCTCAAAGAGAAACCAACATCACTTACAAATTACATAATTCTTGCCTCTAGATCTCTTGGATGAGGGATCCATATATAGATGTCTTGTAGGGGGGTGAGTTAGCTCTGGGTTTTTGCTTAGTGTCATTCCACCTATAGTTCTTGGTTCCACTTGGAGATTTCTTTGATCTCTTACTCATCCTTAGGCGAATTCAGAGAAGTTTCTAGAAGATTCCATGAGCATCCACTTAGCAAACTGTGTCTGCCATTTGTCTCTTCTCGCTCATCACACCCCACAGAAGGCTCTTTTAGTATGCATCGCACCTAGCTAGTGTAGCAACCAGTATGCATCACACTTTGACCATGGAGCATTCAGTATGGTCCAGTTTTGGCTAGTTCTGAGTTCTTTTTCAGGTGGAACTTCTGGGGAATGATGTAATCAGTGGACCATGATACTTTAGGGTATGAAACAACACTTTTAGGGGTTAAAGAGCCCTTGGTTTATTGACATATATGATTGGGGTTGCAGTGACCAAATATGTCTATAACAGTTGCCCCCTAAAGCATGAGGTTGTAAATCTTCTCATGTCGGGTGAAATGCTTTATCATGAGGATCCGAGGTATTCGAACTGGAAGGTGACCTGTAATAAGATACAATACAATACATGATCATCATATTATTTTCATGATCTAGCTGAGGCGGGCATTCCCATGCTCAACTTTTATAAATTCATTTTCATGTACATGGAATAGATAATCGTCTGTGGTTGCGAACTGGTGATTCTTTATTTGTGGAGTCATCATCCCTTAGCTTGGATGATCATCTGTGCAGCTTCTGTGTACATTTGATGTCTTTATTTTCCTGAATATATCATAGCCCAGATGGATGAAACTAGATCCAATGTCTTCAAACTCATTCAATATTCACCTGATGTACAAGTCAATCCATGTGAAAAGATGTTCTGAAGTTGAACATGGAAAGACATCACCTGATTACTAGCCAATGATGTAAGCTATTAACAGGCATGAGAGGAATCATTTATAATGATAACGAGCCTCAAGGTACTACAGTACAATTCACGTGGTGTAAATATGTCAGTCAATTTCAAACACCACGCAAAATTTTTCGGTCGAAGGCCATTGATGTAAACCTCTCGCTGGAAGTGAGAAACTTGCCATTGAGGCATGCAAGCTTCAAAGAACTGAAAGGGTTACTTCTAAGTCAACTTCTTGGATAATGAACTGATGTCGATAAAAAGTGACTCATCGTAGGAGGGCCTTGATGTATCCCATAGCTACGACACAAAACGAAGAAAATGATTTTGTGGAGGTGAAAACGATCTAATGATACAAGGTTTAGGAATGGCGGTCATGAAAAATGGAGGGTGAAGGTATTGCAGTGGATGAGGCGTTAGCTGGGTGGTGAATTCTCTGAATGACTTTTCTTGAACATGTCGGTGACACTGAAATGGATTGGTAGCATTAACCCCGAAAGATGGATGGTACGGAGGACTAATGGTGATATGACCGGTGAACGGAATAACCCAACCTGACTCAATCATGGTGATGGAGTGAAAGTGTCATGTTCAATAGCGACCTGCTACCAATAAAGTTCTTCGAGTTTTCTTCCCTTTTTTCCCTAATCATTGCTGACCAGTACCTCTTTATTTTTGTCAAGCTTGAGGAGGATAACATATGCTTGTTCTATAATTTTCCCTTCAGGCAAACCTGTGACTATGTTTTAGCGAGCCTAGCAACAATGAAACTTGTTCTTGTCCGGGTGGACAAGTTTTTCGCTATTGTTATAACAAGTTTAACTACAAAGATAACTCGGTCCTTTTCATGTTTAGAGAGTTTGAAAAGAGATGAAAAGGAAACTCCAACATTCCTTTTTTGTAGCATAATCCCTTAAGTCTGAAAAAGTATAAAATAATACGAAAGGGATGACTTTTCGATCGTTTTAACAAGCTGAAAAGAAAAGTGCTCGATCCTTTTGTTTGATAATCCCTCAGGTTCTAAAAGATTAAAGTGTATAGGAGGGATGGCGCTTCTCTTTACTTTAATGAGCTGGAAAGGCTAATAGCTCGACAATCTTTTCATATTTAATGAGTCTAAAAAGAGCTTAAAGGAAACTCGTTTTTGAGGAACAAGTGATGTTTTCGGGTAGCAGCTAGTTCCAGGTAAGTTTGGAACTTTTCAAAACATGGCAGTGAAAAGGGTGGCTAACAGAATCACTTGTCACAGTTGTTCCTCAAAAGGGTAAACAATCAAGTGGAAGCGTATGATCGACCAAAAGAATGAAGGTGGTGGAAGAACACAACCAAGGCCCAAAAGGCTGAGAACAAGGCAATCAAAAAGATCGTTTATTGAAGGCGGGTTTATTTTTTAATGAGCTTGAACCTTGTTCCAACATGTGCTTAGTGCTAGGTCTATTTTTTAACGAGCTTGAACTTTGCGAAAACATTGCTCGTGCCAATTGTTTAAAGATGTCTCTTGTTTGTAGGTTCAGCCTTTTAATGAGCTTACACCATGCGAAACTTTTCTCATTGCCTTTTTCATGCAGGTTAGAAACGACCAAACTACTGAGCTAACTACACTAAAAGCTAAGGAACTATTGAAGTTAGGTAGGATGGTTTTGTCCTCATCCGAGGAAAAATCCTTCGTTTGCCTTGTCTGCGCATTGCCGACAAAAGTGAATGGTGGATCAGACCATTCACCTAACCTAAGAAGTTGACACTAACCTAAGCAAAAAAGATAAACTAAAACTGTTACAAAGCTAACCTAATTGGTCGTCTTTTGCTTGCATAAAAAGGGTTTCATGCCCACATGTATAAAGAAAAGTAGAGTTTCCAAGTCACCGTATGGAAGTCCTTGCATTTAAGCAAGATTGTTTCATCCGCAGAGCAGACAAAAAACTTCCTTGGCTTTTTCCATCAAAATAGACAAAGGTGAATGGTATGAGCTTCCAATCACATAACCTTCGAGTTTCAGATTGATACTCAAATCCTATAAGGAAATGGAGTTTCAAATCAATCATATATCCTACGAGGAAATCTATCTTTTCAGCTGGGTTCACCTGCCAACGCAGACCAGGGTGCATGCGCCCTAGACTTCCTTACATTCACTAAAATACTCATGGTAATTAGGTGGATGAAATGAAGGTTGCAGAGACATTTTTGACATGAAGAGACCATTTTGGGATGATGTTTTACTTGTAGCTATGTTTGATCTAGGAAATGAAAGCTAGTCGATAAGTTGTACCATTCTGCCTTCATGCGGGAAACACATTACTCGAAAGAGTGTGGAAACAATAGCTTCCATGCTTTAAACATAGTCACACCTAAGGATTAGATTGTAAACTAGTGGCCCTTGGACTACCGTCACGTTCAAATGAATGATTTTCCTTTTCAAAGTTATGGGTAATTTTGGAAGGATCACTAATGGTCGACTGGTTCCTTTGTTAAAGCTTGACAAATTTTGATTCTCAAGGAGAAGCGATGGCGAACCAAGTGCTTTCCAAGTAGTTTAGGAAAGGATACTCACTAAAGCCCCTTCATCTATGATGGTGCCAGACACGATCATTTTGTACACTTGTACTATGATTTGGAATGATACATTAGATGGAAGGCGAGGTCTCGCTAGTTGATTCCAATCGAAGGAAACGACTAGACTGCTCCGAGGAGGTACTGGATAAATGGCTAGATGAACCTCCTAAACTAGGGAATTTTCCTCCTATTGTAAAGGATCGGGTGGATTGCCCCCATGCTCATCAGACTCTGTATTAACAAAAAAAATTTGAATAGTGTCGTTCTCATTCTCTTTGGAAATTGTATCATCTGAAGGTAGACCTTCTGAAGGCAAGACTGGGTCGATTGCTATATGGAATTGTTGACTTTGGTCTGGTATGGACACAAAAGGTTTACTTTCAACGATAGGCGTTTCGACTGACAATTGAGTTATGTTAGTTGGATTTTCAACTAGCAATGGACTTGGCAAGAGTTTCTTGTATCTAGGCGTAAATCACTGTGGTGAAGCAGGAGGGTTATCTAAGACACTTTTGGCTTCATCCAGAAAAGGACAATGGTGGAGGGCATGATCACCTTCACACAATCTACATGGAAATCTAAACTTTCCTTTTTGTCCATTGACTTCATTTTCACTAGTTGACGGGGTGCTATCAACATGATCAATAGAGGTTGATGACACCAGACGGTGCAAACGGGGAGACCATTCTCTCAAGATCCACAGAATGCAAGGACAATCTCGATGAAAGTGGTTTCCTTTGCAAATTATGCATGGAGATTTGAGTTTGGAAGGTTCGGTGTGCAGATTTTCACTAGATGATGCATGGTTGCCCCCTTGCTTGACTGACTTCTTCTTCTTCTTCTCCTTCCCTTTCTTCTTCTTCTTGGTTACTTGGTTTTTAGTATCACTAGTTTCACCAAGTGAAGAGGAAGAAGGAGCGGGAGAAACAAACGAAGTAGAAGGTGAAGGGACAACTTCAGTATCATTTGGTTGCTGATTCAATTTCTGAGGAATTACCATGTTTTGAATGATAGAGGTTGAGAATAGCCATACTGGCAGGCCAATTGTGATTCCTGGAAGGGACAATGTGGCCATATATGGAGCACCAATATCTCCCCAAGAAGAGAAAGGACTAGGATTCCCCCCAAGGGGAATTCCTTGGTTGGTGGACTCCATTACCTCAACCTAAGATCAACGAAGGAACAAGGATGTTATTCTGAATTAAATAAAATTTATGACACTTTGACACAACTTTTCTTTTTCAATTTCTAAGAATCGAGAAAAAGCTAAAAGTGACTCTACTCGTCTTCAATTTTTAATGAGCCTGAAGTGACAAGTGCTCAGATGGACCTTTTCTTTTAAGGAGTTAAAAAGGAATGAAAGTGACTACTCTGGAAATCTAGACAGAGGGATTAACAAACCAATCACAAAACTGCAATATACACCTTGGTGGTAAATTAAAGAGAAATTACCAAGGATTTTACGTACGGCAGTGAATCTTCCAAAACACTGTGTTTAGTGCATTGAGATCGATAGGGCGATAGACATGACTTCCTAAGGATAAAGGATATCAACCTATTGTGGTCTCCTAATATATACTTGACGGTACAGGGAGCACAAGTCTATATTGGCACTTGTCGTATCAAAGAGGAGGAATCACCCAACCTTCAATGAAAACGATAGTTACCAGGTTTTATGATGCTGAAACACGTCTCTAGCCTAGACTTTTAGATGTGTTGCGTTAAGTTCCAAAGTGTTTATATGTTCATTGAGGTTTATTTTAGAGTTGATATTTTTTAGAAGTTTGTCTTTGAAGGTTCACCACGTGATGTAGATGTAAAATTCCTAAATATGCAATCTAAAATGATAAACAGTCGTTTGTTTTCTTTTAGCAATGAAAATCCTAACTACTAAGGAAAGAAGAGTACGAATATTTCAACAGAGAGTAGAGAGCACACACTAAATGCACTTTTCCTAAATCATTTTCCACATGCAGTCTAAATGCAAATGCACACGCATGTATTTGTTTTTCCATTTCCTTAATGTGAGAATGCCAAAAAGGAAAAATAAGTACAGATCTGAACTATTTTCTTCAAAGCGACACTTCAAAAATTTCTTTTCAAAATGAAAGGAAGACTAAAATGACACTTTCGATTTTGAATGGAAAACTACCTTTGACACTTCAAATATTGACAATTCAAATCAAATACAATGACAAAATTACAATCAACTATCTAGAAGAGGAAGACTTCACAACACTCTTCTTCTTGAATCAAAGTGATAGTTATGACACTTTTGAATCAAAAAATGACAGTTCGATTTAGCTACTCTTGACAAAGGAGGACTATAAATGATGAAAAATACATAAAAAACATTCACAAATCCTTATCAATGGAGGTTGAATAATGTAAAGGAAGAAGGCTTCAATAACAAGATACTGATCATAAGTAGCAAAACTACTGAATAAAGCTGAAAACAAGGAGAAGAAACCCAAATTCTAAAGAGGAAAATAGTATCATTCAATCATCGCACCTATCCTTAAGGGAAACAGGGATGCATCTCACCTGCAACACATGGGAGGTGCGATGCATACAGGCTGTCAGTTACGGGCAGTGCAATGGGCTAGGGAATGAAGCTAAGTTTGGTTTTTGCTCAAAATTTGCAGCTAAGTTCAGTTATTTCAGCCAAGCTATGATAGACAGTAAAAAAAAAGTATAGGGGTATGATCTTAGGGGTTATTGAGCTACCACCAGGGCACTTAAGATGTTCGAAAGTCAGATGTTGAGTTCATAAACCAACCCGGAGATTGACTGAAGCAACGTTGTTCTACTTTGCACTTGCATAGCAAGAGCAGTTCGAAGGCTAGATGGCTTAACTTCAGGCTTCGTCTATAGTTTATAAAGCAAACAACAATAACAAACAAACAAACTAATCGCTCCCCAGTGGATTCACCATTTTGTTCCCAGGAAAGCTAGTGTCTTTTCAATCTGCTAGTCCCACTAAGATGGGTAGCTATCTTAGAAACAAGCAATCAAAGTAACTTGTGATTTCCTTTATGTATGATAGATAAGAGAGAAGCAAAGAGCACCAATCTGGATCTTTCACTTGGCTCCTTGCTTGTTTCCTCTCTCCCTTAATAGAGCTTGCCACTTTCCTCCTACTTGTCCTACTTTAGAGAATACCTGTAGAGGAAAAGTAACAAAACACCATCAAAGTATTGAGATCTATAATACCATAAACAATGCAAAATCAGAAATACATTAACCATACAATTGCATTCACAAATAAACGAGATTCACAAATACACGATTATATGGAGGAAAGCTCAAATAACTTTATTAATAGTAGAAGAGAGGATTACAACCCAGCTGTCTAATCCAGCATCATCCTCCCAGCATCAAAGCCCTCTTCACCTCATGAAAAACCAGATCACCCAACAATACAATGTTCCTTCTCAAAGAGAAACAAACAACACTTCCTTACAAATTACAAAATTCCCGCCTCTAGATCTCTCAGATGAGGGATCCATATATAGATGCCTTGCAAGGGGGTGAGTCAGCTCTGGGTTTTTGATTAGTGTCATTCCACTGATAGTTCTTGGTTCCACTTGGAAATTTCTTTGATCTCTTACTTATCCTTGGGTGAATTCAGAGAGGCAAGTGTCATAGGAGAAGTTTCTAGAAGATTCCATGAGCATCCACTTAGAAAATTGTCTTTGCCATTTGTCTCTTCTCGCACATCACACCCCACAGAAGTCTCTTTTACTATGCATCGCACCTAGCTAGTGTAGCAACCAGTATGCATTGCACCTTGAACATGGAGCAATCAGTATGGTCTAGTTTTGGCCAATTCTGAGTAGTTTTTTAGGTGGAACTTCTGGGAAATGATGTAATCAGTTGACCATGATCCTTTAGGGTATGAAACAGCACTTTTAGGGGTTAAAGATCCCTTGGTTTATTGACATATATGATTGGGGTTGCAGTGCCCAAGTATGTCTATAACAGGGGGCAAGACACTCTCAAGGAGAAAAGCCTTATTTGCATTGCATACGTTACAATAGAGATGGATCACATGATGCATCCACATGCAAGTTGCCTTGGGATAGAATTGAGCAAGAAATAAATCAACCCAAAGGTAAAACGAATGCAAAAGGTAAAGTTAAAGCACCTGAATCCACCCACTATGTTGTGGCACATTGTAATATTGGAGTAAATTAAGACTTGTTTAGTGCTTCACTTGCTTCTTGGAAAAATGATTGGTTGTTTGATTTAGGAGAAACTTGCCACATGACTTTTAGAAGAGATTTTTTTGACTAATTTACTAACAATGTTGATGGAATAGTATACTTTGCAAACAAATCAAAACTCAAGCCATTAGGGCTTGGCACAATCAGGCTCAAATTGCTTGGTCATCCAGACTTCCGTCTGCATGATGTTTTATATCTCCCACAGCTGAGGAGAAACTTGTTGTCCTTGGTCCACATCCTCCAGCAAGGACACTCCATTCATATGTTTAATGGCAAGGTTGAGGTGAGAAAAGCATCATATCACTCACTTATCATGATAGGGATAGAAGAAGAAAGGCTTATCAAGCTGCAAGGTACCTCTGTTTGTGCACAAAATGTCTCATATAATTCTCATTATGATGAAGATACATTTCCATCAAGTCTACTATGGCATGCTATATTTGGAAACTTAAACTATGACAACCTTTGCTTGTTGAAGAAAAATGGTGTTACTGGTTTTCCTACAATTCCTAGTAAAGTTAAGAAATGTGATGCTTGCATTCTAGGAAAGTATAGCAAACATTATTTTCATGATTCACATTCCAGAGCACATAGAAAAATTGAACTCATTCATTTAGATTTATGTGGTCCAATGCTTGTTCCTTCTACAAATGGAAATAAATATATGATGACATCTATGGATGACTAGACCAGAATGTTGGGTTTATTTATTGAATAAAAAATCTGATGCTTTTCAAACATTCAAGAACTTTCATGCATGGATTGAAAATGATGCATAATCCCATATTAGCTCTATTCAAACTGATAATGGAAAATAATACACTTCAAATGAATTTGAAAACTATCTTCGCCAACATGGGATCAAACATAAAACAATTGTGCCTTATAATCCCCAACATAATGGAGTAGTTGAAAGAATGAATAAGACAATCTTAAACATGATACCTCCGATGATGTCTTTCAAGAATGTAAAATTGATGTTTTGGATTTATGCAGTACTATGTGTTGTATATCTAAAGAATATATGTCCATATAATGCTATTAGAAATAAGACTCCTTATGAAATGTGGTATGGCCACATTCCTTCGGTAAAGCATCTCAGGGTCTTTGGTTCCAACTATTATGCCTTGATACAAAAAGTACATAGAAACAAACATGGTGCAAGGAGTCGTAGGTGTATCTTCTTGGGGTATTCAAATACCTCCAAAGGATACCATCTTTATGATGAAGTTAATAAAAAAAAATTTGTATTCAGAGATGTAATCTTTCTTGAATCTTCCAAAGATGACAATGTTGTTGAGGGGCAACTTGATCATTTGGATAGATTTAGAAAGAAAAATCATTTCAAGAATTTGATAATCAAATTCCACATCTTGAAGGGGGGATTCCTATACTAGATCAATCTATGGAATCTTCTTCTAAAGCACTCTCTCCTCCACATGAAACTCCAACTGATGATGATACTTCAAGTGATGTGATTGACAGAATTGGGAGACTCAATCTTGATTGAGTCCAAACTCAATCAGTTGAGTAGCCTGGACCATATCAGAAAGGTCCCCCCTAATGAGGTTGGAAAGACATGAACAATAAATTCAACTAGGAAAAATGGAGGTGATGTAGATGATTTTGATTCACCTGTTGATATGGATGTTTCTTATGATTTTGAATTGAATTTGTCTACATATTTGAATCAAATTCCTTCAAAGAATTCAATTCTCATGATAAATGGAAAGAAGTGATGCAAAAGGAGTATGATGCCTTGATAAATAATGGCCCTTCGAAGATGGTTGATCCTCCATTGGGAACCAAACCAATTGGTTGCAAGTGGATCTACAAGAACAAGTATAAAGCTGATGGTTCACTTCACAAGCACAAAGCCAAGCTTGTGGAAAAAGGTTTTGTACAGAAGGAAGGGGTCGATTGTGAGGAAACTTTTTCCCCCACAACAAAATGGGCTACCATCCAGACACTCTTTGCCCTAGTAGCTCAAAACGGTTGGAAAGTCCATCAAATGGATGTAAAAACTGATTTCTTGAATGGAGATCTAAAATAGAATGTTTTTATGTCCTAGCCTAGAGGATTTTCTACGAAAGGACATGAACATAAAATATGCAAACTTGTGAAATCCTTGTATGGCCTCAAGCAACCACCACGAACGTATGAAAATTTAATTGAGCATATTATGAATATCAACTTCAAACATTATGATCTTGATGATGCAACTTTTTTTGTCAAGAAAGTTGGCAAAATAATTGTATATATTGTGGTATATGTAGATGATCTTTTGATGATAGGGAACAATGAGAGCTACATGGCATCCATAAAGAATGAATTGAGGAAAGGCTTTGAAATGACTGACTTGGGGTACATTCACTACTATCTTGGTATTGAAGTAACTCAACATCCGAAGTTCATATTCCTCTCTCAAAAGAAGTACATTGGAGATCTGTTGAATAGGTTTGGAATGGTTGAGTGAAATCATCTGACTACTCCAGTGGAACAAAACTTAATTCTCATATCCATTAAAGGAAAATAATTTGAGGATGCAACAAAGTATAGATAGCTTGTAGGAAGTCTCAACTACCTGACTACTAACAGACCAGACATTTTCATTTTTTGTTGGAATCTTCTCTCGGTTTATGCAAAAGCCTTGCGAGGGACATTGGTCTGCCACAAAAAGAGTTCTAAAGTAATTGAAGGGAACTCAAGACTTTGGACCCAAGCATACATAGGTGGGTGACTTCAGCTTGATTGGATACTCTGATACACACTTTGATGGAGACAAAGAAACTGGGTATCTACTTTTGGTTATGCTATGAGTCTTGGATCAGGAGCTGTCTCCTGGAGATTACACAAACAATCAATTCCAGTAGATTCCACAACAGAGGCAGAATAAGTGGCAGCAGTTGAGGTAACAAAAGAAATTGTGTGGCTCAGGAAAATTATGGAAGATTTGCAGGTAAAAAAAGTACATTAAACTCCAATCATGATTGACAACACCTTTGCAATAAAGTTGGCCAATAATCCCAAGTTCCATGATCAAACGAAGCACATAAATAGAAAATACCATATGATTGAACATCATGTTGAGGCCAAGACAATCGATCTACACCATTGTTCGACTAATGAGAAGATTGCAGACATCTTCACGAAAGTGCTTGGAAGAGAAAAGCTTGAAAGATTCAAAACAATGCTTGGACTCACCAACATCCCTTCAGATTAAGGTGGGGAAGGTTGACACCTAATCATGTGGATTAGGTGAACAATTGTAAATAATGTAAATAGTAAATAATGGAAAATGAAGTCATCGGGAGATGAAACCCAAGATTCACTCCCTTGTGTATATAACAATGAGGAATCATAATGAATAAACACAATTGATTTGAGGAGTTACCTCTTGGCCTGACAAATAAGCTACCATTGCCCAAGCTAGTTTATTTTTATTTATCTATGTAAGCATATTTCAGTTCTTTGATATTCTTAAAATGAAGCTCAGTTTTGTTGGATCTCTGTGTATATGGGTATCTATGTATTTTTTTCATTCCTACATAATTCTGGATCATAGGGATGGTCAAGAATGCTTGAAACGACATTTGATGACCAAGGCGACACTAGATACGATGGTAAAGAAGGCTCCAAAATTTGAATGTAGTAAAATTTTGGAGGGTGTTGTAGCATTGACAACTGATTCTATATTTTAACTCTAGTTAAGAGTTGAGGTAGTCAAACCTAACCACTAGTAGGCTATTGGGCTATGTCATAACCAAGCCACTAGGAGGAAAATGGGTTCCATTATTTTGAGTGCATTTGTTCCATATATCAGAAAAAAATAGACGAGGGATAGAGATAAATCACAAAGAGAGGATTTGTGCATTGTAGTAGCCATAGGCCATACCTCTTTGTACTCACACACATTTTTATTCAAGAAAGAGAGCATAGTGACCTCATCATCCAATTGGGTTTTTCACCTAAAAGGGTTTCTCGGGTTATATCTTGTGTCAAATGTGACTATGAGATTTTATTTCACTGTTATCTAGTTTATGCATAATAATTTTCATTCACATGCATATGTTATTAACAATGATATACATATCTATAAATCTAAAGAGATATAAAACTGTAATAGTGTAGATCTTGGAATTTTTTTAAGTATAATTTTAGAAAAGTTGTTGTGACGAAATGTCCAGTGGAATATCCATAGCAGTTCACTGATCAGTCTCACTTAATCTTGTTAGATTTTTTATGGATTAATAAAAGTGTAATTATACTTCTCTAATGGTGGTGGTTCTTTATCTTCGTAGAGTTCCATGAAAGATACCTTCTTTCAAATCATTTGAAGATTACTAGTGATGTATCTTCCCTTGAAGTTTCTTGCGGTTTGTAAGGTGTTAGGTGAATTTTTTAAGTCTTGTAATGGAAAATTGTAGATATCACCCTAGGTAAACTTATATTCTCTCAAAGGAGTCCTTAGTTGACCTCACAAACCTAAGAAATATATTAGGAACTAGTCTCCTCCGATATAGTTAATCTAAAACTAAACAATTTTCCTTCAATTTTTTGCTTTAGGGTGAATCTGAGGGCTTTATAAAAACTTATATTTTGAGCTATAAGTAAAACTAGATTTTATTTAAGTTATAAATAAACCCAGACGTCTTAGTAATTGTGCATGTGTTTCATAAAAAGGTTCAACTTATTGTCATAACTTATCTGGGTAACTTTTATTGCAACCTAATTAGGGCTAGATGTCTTTATATATTTTCTTGTTATATGATGTTTAATTTTTAAATTGAAGTTACTTAGACAAACCTTGGTTTATCTATTATTTTATAAATAATTTCTAATTATTTATAACTTGTTTGAAGGAATAAAGTGTGTTGCTATTGCAACTTGTAATATTGCTGTAATTTCATATATTTCTTTCATGAGTGTGCAATAACATTGAGTAATTTTCATATTTGTAGTGTTTGGAGATCATTTTTGTTTGAATAAAAACTTAAATAACCCCTAAATGAACTTCAATGTACATAGAAGCCTATATTTGGAATTTACTTTGAGTAGCCACCTTATCCTTCACTTGATTGATACATCTCTTGGGTATTGAATTGGGTAGATACTTGAAAGGCCTTATACTTGATTGCATCTTCTCTTAGGTGTCCCAAGTCCAAATAGGAAGACTCCCTTATGTTGGATCCATCCTTCACTAAAACAAGGAAAGTTATTGCCAAGGTGATGGTGTAGAGAATCACTAGATTTCATGACAGTGTCCATGACCTTTATATTTAATTTAATTTTAGATATTAATATCCAGTTAAGGTTTAAGTCTCACCATGAGATTGCAATGAATAAAATAAGTAAAGATCATAAGGGGAAAGTGAAAGTATATCTTACAGGAAAAATAACGAAAATGAAGAATACAATAATTGGGAAGCATCAACACAAAGAGATGAGGAGCAACTAAGAAGCTCGGGAAAAAGGAGGTTCCCTTTCCAAGACATGATGCTTTGAAGAAGCACTTAATAGGTTTGAGGCCATGGTAACTATTAAGTCTACCAAAACTTGCAAGCATATCTTGTGAGCTTCAAAGTTGACTACAAGACCTCTTTTTACTAAGTTTGAGATGACTAAAAGTAATAGGTCTACTAGTGTGAGAGGGCTAGAACTAATAGTTAATCAATATGGTGCATGTTAGTTTGGGAAATTATCCTTTGATAAGCCATTAATGAAGGTTAAACTTCTCTCAAAGGAAGAGGGATAAACATCCATTGTCCTCATAAGCCATAAGTTTTTCGAGAGAATGTGAAACTTACAAGATGTAAATGAATGTCCCACCAATTGCCACATGAGACCATTGAAATATAAAATAGTTGTTCATACTATTAGACTCCGAGGTGAAAATCTCGCAAATACTTTGCTATTCAGGGATATTGTGATTTCTTTCAATCTAAAATTTGTAAAAAAAAAAAAAACTTTAAGATGCTAGTGAGATACCTCTACATTACAAAGTAATTAGATTTTTGTATACTCCATAAAGTTAATGACTTTATCTCTAGATAGGAGATATAACTTTGAATAGTAAAACCCAGTAATAATGAGATTTAACCAAAACCACACTCTATTTAGCCAAAAGCATTTTAAAATAAATAAAATTGTAAAATATGTAAAAGTAAAAAGACTTAAATTTCTTTTAATGTATCTTTCATATAATAATATAAAACATTTAAGTTATCAAAACTATTGTGAGTAGGATTTTCATGTCCACCCCTATTAAAATATAAAAAATAATTTTCTTAATTTCATTAGATCATTGTTAAACAAACATTTTTAGCATTTTAAGGTATTTCTTTTTAATTTTGAAAGATATTAATATTTTTAATTAATCTCTTTACACCATGTTAAATTTAAAATAATTATTCGTTAAATCTTGTTATATATATATATATATACTTACTTTAAATAATAAAGAATTTATAATATGTTTAAATAATTTAGGTAAGGTTTAAGATAAAATGTTTTAGTTTCCATTGTAATATAAAGAGTAATGTTGAAAACCTAATAATAATGAAGATATACTAAAAAGTTATGACTTAGCAAAAGTAGAAAGATTACTACTTTAGTCTTATCAGATTAACTATACATATTTTGTCATTTAAAAATGTGATAAATCTAATCACTTTTCTACCCATAACCAATATAAACTATATTATCTATTGAAAATCACAATCCAATAGAATACTAAAGAAATATCTCAAACTTATCTCTAGTGCATATTGCAGAAATATTTAGAAATTCCTATAAACTATACTACCTAACCTATTCAAAGTCAAACTTATCTCTAGTGTGGATTGCAGAATATCTAGAAATCCCTGTAAACTATACTACTTATTCAAAGTCAAACTTATCTCTAATGTATATTGCAGAAATATCTAGAAATCTCTGTAAACTATACTACCTATTCAAAGTCAAACTTACCTCTGAAGCAGATTGCAGAAATATCTAGAAATCCCTGTAAACTGTACTACCTATTCAAAGTCACAATTCATTGAAATATTCCTGAAATATCTAGAAATTTGCAACCAAAGTCCACGTCAACTCACGTTGTGAATCACAGGGAAAGAAAAGGACAGAAGTCGATGCGAAAAGGACAAAAGTCGATGCTGTCACAAGTTGCAAAATCAGCATCTAAGTAATGCAAAATCACCGCAAGGGATTAAGAGTCAACACAGGATATACAACACAGGATATACATCTTTGCAAAATCAAATCATATTGAATATTACATCTTCAAAATCACAATGCTAAAATAATATCTCAAATTTATCTCTACTATATATATATATATTACATAAATATCTAGAAATCCCTGTAAACTATACTCCTATTCAAAATCACAATTTGATAAAATACTAAAGGAATATCTCAATTCAAAGTCACAATTCATTAAAAAACATATTCCAACTTATCTCTGGCATATTTCCGAAATATCCAGAAATTTGCAACCGAAACAAGAATCAATTAGTGAAGAAAAGATATGTGGGAATCAAAGTCCGAGTCAAGGCACGTTGTGAATGGCAGGGAAAAAGGGATAAGGCCAACGTAAAATCAACATACATATAACGTCAATCATAATCAAAATCGAAGGCTTGCAAGCTGTGATTTAGTTGGAAAAAGGAGAAGGCCAACGTATGTCACAAGTAATGCAAAATCAACATCTGAGTCATGGCAGGCTGTGAATTCACAAAGTTAGAGTTAAGAGTCAACACAGGTTGTGATTGATTCACATAAAATGATTAAAGTGGAAATGGCTATAAACGAACAAAGTAGCAGTTACAAGAAATAGAATCCGACAATTCCCCGGTCCCGTATGGCAAATGGAATCGCAGTTGGTGGTATGCCTTCAAATAGATTCATTGATAAATAAGTAAAAGAAAATGTTATATATTATGCAGCAACCTAATCATGTCTTACTGTGTTTATTGAATATTATATTACTTTTACAATGAAAAAGCAATAATTTACTTGTTTATTATTATTATTATTATTAATTTATTAATATATTATTTTTACTTAAATTACATTAACATTTTATAATCAATTAATATTTTAAAATTTAAAACTGTTAACATATTTACAGTAATACTAGACTATCTCAGCCACCAACTTTGCAGATAAGCCATTCTTTTCAGTGATTAGTTTGTATTTAAGTGATTAATGTTGTAGGTTGTCTATCCATCGCATTATCCAACATGTTTTTATTTGTAATGTAGAGTTATTTTATGTGAAACAAGGTTTGTTTTTAACAGTGTTTACTGTATGATGTATTGGCATCTGGGTATTGTTTATAGAGGTGGAGGAATTTCTGGCACTATTAAAAGTGGCTGGAATCTGAGTAAAAGAATTTCAAGAAATGTAACAATAACAATATTTGAATTTTGTTTTTATGGTGGAAATTCATTCAACACCATCAAAAACCTCTGGGGCACCCAAAATTTCTGCTGGATTTTATCAAAATATTACAGGAATTTCTATAATTTTCAGCCCAAAAAAATAGTCTGTTTAGACTACTGCATTTGTGCTTACTATTTCTACTACATTTTCATTTTTCATTAAATTCAATATATTATCATAAAATAATTGTAACAATTAACTATTTATTAATTTATAATATTTATAATTTAAATTTGTATTTAAAAATGAACATAAAAATATTTCAAACATTTTCAATATTTATGGCACATATTAACTTTATTGAGATGATTATTAAATAAACAAATATAAATTAAACTTAATTTATTATGTTGATAGGTGTTTCTATTTTGGAATAGGGTTTCCACAATTTTAATATAATTATCACTAGCGCAAACCATATAAATTAAATCATTGGTATATATCAATAGATATCAATCATAGTAACCATCAAAACACTTCACCATCAACCTAAGGTTGTTAAAATTTTAAAAATCATAAAAATGAGCTAAATTATAATTTTATTTAAAATTATTATTATTGATGAGAAAAAGAATTAATATCTAAGTAAAACATTATACGTTTTTAGAAACTATGTAACATGATTCTTAACCATGAAGATTCATCACCACTTTGTCATGGAGATTCTTAATCTATAAAAAAGCTTTGTTACAATATCATGGGTCAAGACCATAAATTATCAATGCCACCTACTAGAAAAACCAACTATGACTCAATGTTCATATGATATTTTTTTCAATTAACCAATTTAATTAAAATGGCAAAAATTGCATAACTACTCTAGGCCTTTGATTTGTGTATACTACTAAGAATATTCTAGAATATTCTTTGGAGATTAAATCCCTACCATGCCCCTAATAATTATTTATAATTAAATTAAAATTTTGGCAGCCCTATTCTAATATAGACATTCCTATCAAAATAAATAATTACTAGGCCCATGGTAGAGATTTACCTTCCATTAAATATTCTAAAATATCCATAGTAGTATACACAATTCAAAGATTGAGATTTATTTCTAAAGTAGTTATGCCTTTTTAATTAAATTGATTTATCTAAAAAAATATCATATGAACAAGTGTCATAAAAAGTGAGTTAATATGGTTCTGTTTTTTTGGGCATGCCATAAGACCTTGTATTATTACAAATCTTATTTATAGATTAAGATGGGGTAAATCTTTATGGTTAAGAATCTTGTTCCATGCATATATGTTTAACTTATATTATAATAATCATAATTATAACAATAATTTATGAGTTAATTAATTTTGATGATGCTTTTTAATTTTGACATGGCCTATGAAATATATCCTAATAGATAATTGAACTATTTTTTATTAATATAATTAATAATTAAATAAGAATTATCTATAATTCAAATTATTCTTTATCTTACTCAAACTTATCTCATGGTAATTCATTATAAATCTCCCTCCACGGTTATATATATATATATCCCAATGCTCCTTACCATTACTCCTCCAGCTTTCATGGCCCCTTGGTCAATTCCCTCCAAACATTTTCTTTTCCCATGCCTGCAACACCCCATCCCTTTGCCCAAAAGCATGGTCCCTAGGAAAAGCTCGGCCCCCTCCCCCAGTGGATGCAAAGGAAGGAACAAGCAATGCTTGAATAAGGCAAACATGCAACCGAGAATGCAAGCTGAAGCAGCAACAAGGTAGGTTGCCCTCAACTACCATAGCTTTGTAACTTAAGAGGTCTAAGAGCGCATCCAAGAGCTGGAGAATCGCAAGGGAAATTCGACATCGAACCAACAACAAGGATATTGATGCTCAATTCACATGGACTTTGGACCCTGGCTTCACCATACCAAGGGAAAATCTCTATAGTCAAACCATAGAGATCTTGTGGAAGTGAAAAATACCTATGGGCTTGTTTTTGCAGGAGAAGACTGCATCCACTGAAACCCTAGAAGTCAAGTTGGAAATGCTCAATGATAATTTCACTGTCTACATGGGTATAGTCCACCATAGGCGCTTCATCACCAAAGATTCTCCACATTATGTACTTCTCAAGAAGAGAATGTCGATGATGCAGGTGAGAGGAGATGACACACCCACCATCAAGCGAGAGACTAGGGGCGCTTCCACTAGTCATCCTGCTTCAGTCGATGCACCTGTTGGTGGTACTCCTTAGAAGTCGATCTTGTTGGAAGAGGACCCCTTGAGTTAAACATTCTCATGAATTTTGATTCCTTTTTCTTCTCGGTTTGGTGCCCTCTAAGCTAACATTTTTTGGTCTTTGACACGATATGTTGAAAAGCATGTAATTGATAGAGGAAAAGGGAACCAAGCTCAATCTGCAAACGGTGTCAATTTTGTTACTGTCCATGGCCCTACCAAGTTCAATACTCATTTTTTTCCAAATCCTGGATGATCATAGGATCTCCAAAAGCATACAAAGCAAGCTGAATTATATATTTTGTAATTAGGTTGGAAAGCCCAAAAAAGCTCTTTTTTTTTTTTTCCGATGGTCGAGGCTTGAATTTGATCGACCATTCGAGCTTAAAAACGATTATACTCATTAGTTTTCTATAATGTAATGCAATTCATATATATATAGATAATGACGAGGAAAGCACATCAAACAATTAATATTAGAAACAATACTAGCTGCTATTGAAAAATCTCATGATGGTAATAAACAAGGAGAGGGAGGCATTGGTCTTGTATACAAGGTAACGTAGGATAAACAAGTTATCAATAATCATTTCTGCAATCTTAAATTATAATAATATGCAAGCTACTCTAATCGCACGAAGGACAATACAATTGTGAGTAGTAAAACACACTAATAAATAAATTTAATTAAAAACACTTTAAAATAAATATTTCATTAAATATGTGGAAATTAAAAAATAGCATAATTTTTTTTTAACTTAAAACAACATAATAATAAATAAATAAATAAATAATCAAAATATGTAATGCCACTCAGTTGCTAGGGTAATTCTCATAATTTACTTTTACTTTATTTATTACAGTAAGAATTAGAATGAAGATTTCACTGAATAATTATGGATGTATTATATATAATAGTTTAAAACAAATATATTCATTA
>APFE030597140.1:0-21949 GCA_000404065.3 Pinus taeda
TTGTGCCCTTACATTATTATTGTTATGTAGGATCTGATTATATTGTGACCCCTTAGAATACTATATATACAAAGGAGGTATTTTCATTTGTATCCTCATCCAAGAATTGTTCATTTTTGTAATGTAAAGGAGGTTGCCCCCTCGAAGAGGCTGAATTCTAAGGCGTTGATCTATTTTTTCTATCTTTTCTTGAGCTGGTTTCATAACAGTTAGAGTGGTTGGGGTTGGCCAATCTCGAATAACTTGTATCTTGGTTGGGTCCAAATGCACACCCCACTCATCAATGATTTACCCTAGATATTGAACTTGGGTCATACCAAAAGTTCATTTCTCCAAATTGGCACACGATTTGTGTTGTCGAAGGGTTTGGAGGACCTGTTGAATATGGTATATGTGCTCTTCCCAACTCTAGTTGAAGATCAGGATGTCATCAAGATATACTACCATGAATGAGTTAGTGAAGGGTCATAGGATGTCATCCATCATTTGCATGAAGGTTGTGTGGGAATTCGTCAACCTAAAAGGCATGACCAACCATTCAAAAAGGCCCTCCTTGGGTTTGAAAGTAGTCTTTCACACATCAAAGGGTTCAATTGGTACCTGGTGATAGTCAGACTTCAATTCAATCTCACTAAAGTATTTTTCCCCCTTGAGCTAGTCCACAAGTTCATCAATCTGTGGAATTGGATACTTATACAGACAATGATCTTATTCAACACATGATAGTCAATACAGAGCTTCCAGGTTATGTCCTTCTTCTGTACCAACATGATCAGGCTCCCACAAGGTGATGAACTTGCCCTGATGTGCCCTTTCTGCAACAGCTCTTGAATTTGCCTCTTGATTTCATCGTTCTCCAGAACATAGTGTCAGTGGTCGAATTAGGTAGTGACGCGCTTAGGGTTAGATCAATGGAGTGCTTGACTTGACAGTGTAGGGGTACCCTTGTGGGTGAGGTGAAGATGTTGTACTCCTCCATGACCTTGTACATCTATTGTTCCTATGTGGAGGAGCCTTGTATGGAGGTTGTGGATGTGGCCACAATATTCCTCTTGCTCTGAGGGCGAATCATAAGAAATACAAATTATCTGGTCTAGGAAATGATATTATTGCATTTTTTAGTAGAGATCAAAGAAAAGGTTGTAGGGGGAGCTACCTCTGGTATCCTGTGCAATTTCTGACCCAAAGTAATAATAACATAACAAGATCTATATTCATATACAACATGATGCTTCCATACATATTGATGAACTAATAAAACATCACAAACTTCCATAGGGGCAACATCACACAATATCTCATCTGCAAAGAGCTTGATGCTATAAGGCAGGCAACACTATTGGCTGACATGGAGATCTCGCCCTTGGTGGAGTCACCTAATGGTGTATGGTTGTGGGTGTAGTGTCATTGGTAAATTCAATCTCTTAACGACCTCGGCTGAGATCAAGTTATTTTGGCTCCCACTTTCAACGATGAATTGCATCGGCAAACCTGTTACCTACATGTGTGTGGAAGAGGCGCTCCCCCTCCTCTGGATCCTCAAGTTCCACCTTTTGGAGCTTGGTGGTGGCTACCATCACAATGTGTTTGGCATTAATGATCTCATTTCACTTGTCAAGTTATAGCTCAGAATCAGAGCATGCATTCGTCTCTGATTCTTTTAGCTCGACTACCAGCTCCTTCTCCGTGCGACATTCATTCATGTTGTGAGTGGGATTTTTATCGAACTCACACCACTTGCTAGTGTCTTTCTTCACCTTCCCGTTATTCTTTGCTTGCGGCTTTGAGGATTTTTCTTGGGGGGTTGTAGCCTAACTCTGTCCTTTTCTCTGTGGCTTGGGGGCATCTTTTCTCTGCTTCAGGTTCACAGATCCAAAGTATTACTTCTTCTGCTTGAATTTTTGCTCAATCTTGGAAACATATCGATATGTTGCACCGAGCGAGGAGATGTCCATGAAATATATTTCCTTTTTAATGTATTTTTGTAAACAATTGTGGTATTAGAGCACCAAATGTTTCTCAGAATATTTGATACCCAACTTTGTGCACAAGTATGGAAAATATTCGTCAACTCATGCACATCTTGATCCCTTTGTTGTCGCAGCGTAGTCCATTACATGTACTTGTCCTCATAGATCCCCATGGGGTAACGTTGTTCCTTGATGGTGTCTCGAAAATAATTCCAAGTGGGTGCAACTAAAAATAGCGAGGGTTCTCCCTCGTCCCTCTGTTCACAGTAGGTTTCACACCAATCCTTGACATGGGGGGCAGTTTTGAGGAGTGCAAAAGTAATATTTTCCCTATTGGAAAATCATGAACTAAAAAATATCATTCCAATAGATTTAACCACCTATAAATGGTGTCTGCATTTATCTGGCCTTCAAATATGGGAATGTCAAAGTTGACTTGTACCTTCAAGGGAGTGGCACCTCTACAGTGGCTTATAGATGAAGATGTGTTGCTTGTGGGCATCTGCTGAAGGATCTGGGAAAATTTGTCTATCACCGCGTTCCTTTGTCACTCGAGGGCTTCTTTGAGCGATATTTTGAAAGGATCTCCTGCTCCCTCGTCTTTCTTCTCTTCGGCCATGGGAGGCCATCGGGGTTTGTGAGGCCGATCTTGCAAAGGTTCAAACAGTTTGAGCCCTAAATCCCTATACTCAGACTTCATTGGGGACATGTAAAGAAAAACAGAGAAAGAGTTGATCACTTTGATACCATTGATCCAAACTTATGTAGGAATGAAACATAATACAAATATAAACATAAACACAAATATGCAACAAAAATAAATCTTCATTTCATTAATATCAAAGAACTGAAAGATGCTTACATACATAAAGTAATTAAACTAGTTTGGGCAATGTTAGATTATCTCTAAGAAGAGATGTGTCAGCTACATGTTAGATTATCTCTAAGAAGAGATGTGTCAGCTACATGCCTTTGAACCGTGTTACAATGAGGCTCAAGGGCCTTTTTATTATTGAACAACAAAGGGAAAACCTAAACAACCAAAACCATAACCCTAGGAGATGGAATGCCAAGAGTTTGTGGGCCCTGTTTTTAGGTCCCTATAAGACTAGTGTATCCCCCTTATTGTTAATTTTGTGCCCATGTAGCCCCCATATTGTTATTATTGTGCCCCATAGAAGCCCACTATTGTTATTGTTGTGCCCTTACATTATTATTGTTATGTAGGATCTGATTATATTGTGACCCCTTAGAATACTATATATACAAAGGAGGTATTTTCATTTGTATCCTACAAGAATTTTTCATGTATGTAATGCAAAGGAGGTTTCCCCCTCGAAGAGGATAATTTTTAATTCGTTGATCTATCTTTATGTGAGTTGGTTGCATGACATTTGGTATCAGAGCTTTGGATTCTAGGGTTTAGTTGTTGCAAACGGGCCATTGTGGACTTTTCGCTATAAAAATTTTTATACGAAGAGGAAGAAGCTGAAAATTTTACCACATGGAGCTCCGATCTTGGTGAACTTCATGTAAAAATTTCAGAGGTTGGTTCGCTATATTTTCAAAGATATGATCTAAGGAAGTTAGTGTTTTTGAAGGATCCATAATTCTGTCTCAAACTGGTGACCTAGGGAAAATCATCATAACTTTCATTTCAGGCATCAGATTTAAATTTTATAAAAAGTGGCTGAAATTTCACGGACTGTAGTTTTTCTTATAGCAATTTCAAGGCTGAAGATTGAAACAATAACATGTGGCACTCCGTACAAGTTTTCTCTACTGAATCAGTGCATAATCACGTGATCATGGGAGATTGGGCATAAGTTTATCTTGAAGAATCCAAATTTGGTCTGATTTATGGAATTAGAAATAAGACTCATAGGGATACCATTGGGACGAATTTCAGATCTTATAGATCTGAAATTACAAATATACAACAATTTAAATATCGAGCTCCTAAAAAGCAAGAAAATTGTGTGTATTTTTTTTTAATTACATAAATTTTGTTTGAAAAAATAGTTTGAAGTGATTCAAGGGGCATATTGAAGCATATATATCATTGTTTCATTCCAAAATTCCTTAAAACAAAAAAATGGACACACCTAATAATCAACCATAAATCTCTTCTATGATGCATGAAGAAGAGGAAGAAATGCAACATGATATATCAAATTTATGAGACCAAGTGCAACAAATTTCGCTCTAGCAAAAAGTAACAAAAAATGACTTGGAAGTCATGATGAATGTTAAGATAGATGGTATAAAAAGTGACATGGGAGTTAAGATAGATGGTATAAAAATGGGCATGGGAGTTTTGAATGGTGGTTTAAAAGTAAACATGGAAGCAATGATGAATGTCAAGATAGAGGTGTTGAAGGAAGGTTTGAAAAAGTTGCCAAAAGAAAGGCTTCCCAGTGGTGACAGGGTAATCCATGAAAATAATGATGAAGACAAAAGGAATGAATTATGATTTTAGAGACTCTAATGTGGGGTTTAAGAACCACCACATTCCAAATATAGATATGAGGAACTTTGATGGCAAGGATCGTGTAACTTAAATACTACATATGGAGCAATATTTTGATCTACAGGATGTGCAACCCTCACAAAAGGTACATATTATATATTTACATCTAGAACCCAATCAATTTATATGGTATAGATGGATTTGTTCTCATAAACTACTTATCAACTGGTCAATTTTTATGGAGGAAATGATAGCACATTATGAAGATACAAAGAGCAACACCTTCTTTAGCCAATTGATAAATCTCAAACAAAAGGGTTCAATGGTGGAGCACATTGAAGACTTCCAAAAATTGAATATTAGGGTAATCAATATTCCAGAGGAGCGTAGGATTGATGTCTTCATAGGGACTTTAAAATATAGCATCCAACATGAGGTTTGCCTTTGGGAACTTGATTCATTGGAGAAGGAATTCAGGTTGGCAGGAAAAGTTAAAAGAAAAATTATGGCAACAAGGAAGTCTACCAGTCACAACTATAAAGATGGAAGTGTCATTGCTCCTAGTATTCCACAACCTACAAGGTTGACACTAAAAAAATTGGAGGAAAAAGGAGCAAAAGGGATTTGTTACAGTTGGGGTAGAAAGTACAATAAAGGTCATAAGTGTGTTGAGAAGAAATTATTCTACATATATTGTGAAGAGGAGGAATAAAATGAACAAGAAACATCAAAAGAGGAGGATATACACCAAGAACCAACCACAGAGAAATAATAAATGAATCTGACTATATCTTGTAATGCATTGGCTGGAATTACCATTCTTCAAACTCTCAATATAGAAGGATATATCAAGAATAAAAAGGTAATAGTGCTGATTGATTCGGGTAGTACCCATAATTTTATTCATTGTAAGATAGCCAAGGAATTGAATTGCTTCCTATATCCAGCACCAGAGTGTTAAGAGATGGTTGCAAATGGAGGAACTATAAATTTGTCAGGAAAGTGCCATAATATCAAGCTAACCATGGGGGAATATGTATTGAATAGTCCCATGCTTTCCATTCCAATGGGTGGTGTTGATGTTGTACTAGGAGTCCAATGGTTACAATATTTGGGGATGATAGCTTTCAATTTTCAAGAACTTTTCTTGAAATTTATTTGGGAAGGAAATGAAGTTTAATTAAGGGGAATCGTAGGGAAACCATGAAATATAATCATCTCTAATGGCACAAAAAAATATTTTGAAGAAGGAACAACGGGGCGTACTTACACAAATATGCTCATTAGGGGTTCAAACATTGAAATCATTTATTTCTCCAAATCTCCAAAAAGTCTTTGACAATCATTCCAAGGTGTTTGAGACTCCCAAAGGCCTCACACATATTCATGATCATGATCATGTGATTCACTTGATTCCAGGAAGTGTTCCTGTAAACATCAGGCCTTACAGACATCCTTATGCCCAAAAGAGTGAAATTGAACGTATGGTTGCATAAATGCTAGAGGTTAGTATAATTCAACCTAGTAAAAGTTCTTTCTCTGCTCCAGTAGTATTAGTACGCAAAAAGTATGGATCATGTCACATGTGTCCATATTATAGGGAGCTAAACAAGCTCACTATTAAAGATAAATTTCCCATTCCCGTCATTGATAAATTGTTCGATGAATTACAAGGAGAAATTTACCTCACCAACTTGGATCTTCATTCAGGATATCATCAAATTAGAATGAAGGATGAAGACATTCTGAAAAAAACATTCATAACTCATGAGGGTCATTATGAATTTTTGGTCATGCCTTTTGGCCTTACTAATGCACCTTCCAGATTTCAAGGTTTGATGAATTCCATTTTCAAACCCTTCCTTAGAAAATTTGTGTTAGTATTTTTTGATTATATACTAATCTACAACAAGTCTTGGAAGGACCATGTCTAACATGTTGATAGGGTGCTCAAACTATTGGCGAAGAAACAATTATATGCAAAAAACCCCAAAATGTTTCTTTGGAGTACATGAGGTGGAATATTTGGGTTATATTGTATCTCATGAGGGTGTTAAGGTAGACCCTAACAAAATTGAATCCATTAAGGAATAGAAAATCCCCACAACCATGAAGAATATTTGAGGATTTCTCCGGTTGACAGGGTATTATTGCAAGCTTTTTAAGAATTATGGGAGAATAGTGGAACCTATAACATCATTACTAAAGAAAGATGCATTTTCTTGGACTCCAGAAGCAACGAAGACCTTTGAACATCTTAAAGAGGCAATGTGCCAAGCACCGGTCTTATCTACGCCAGACTTCACACAAAAATTTATTGTGGAATGTGATGCTTCAGGAAATGGAATTGGTGTTGTTTTAATGCAAGAAGGAAGAACCATTTATTTTGAAAGTCTTCTAATCAAAGGAAATTATTTACACAAACTTATTTATGAGAAGGAAATGTTGTCAATGCTACATGCACTAAAGCAATGGGGAGACACTTCAAGGTAAAAACATATCATGATAGTCTTAAATACTTTTTGGAACAAAGATTATCTTCAGAAGAGTAGAAAAAATGGGTGACAAAGATTTTGGGTTATGACTTTGAAATCATCTACAAAAAAGGGAAGCAAAATGTTGTTGCAGATGCACTCTCAAGAAAAGATGAGGATGTGGAAGCATTACCTTGTGCCATTTCTATTATCCAACTTGAGTGGATAACCAAAGCAAGGGATGAATGGAAGAATGATGAAGAGGTGTGGTCACTCATTCAAAAGTTGCAACAAGATCCCAGTACATCTGATACATTTAACTAGAAAAATGATTTATTATGGTACAAAGATTGCTTATATCTTTATAAGAATTCCCAAGTCAGACAAAAGATTCTTTTGGAATTTACACACCTCTCCCTTAGGAGGGCACTCGAGATTTTTTAAAACTTACCATGGGGTCAAGAAGGACTTTTTTTGGGATGGCTTAAATCTGATATTCAGAAATTTGTGGCAGAATGTTTGGTTTTCCAACATAATAAAGTTGAGCAGTTAAGACCTCAGGTCTGTTACAACCTTTAGCCATTCCAAGTCAGCGTTCGGAGGAGGTACCAATGGATTTTATCACATGTTTACCCAAGTTTGAAGAAAGAGTGTCATCATGGTCGTAGTTGATAGACTTACCAAGTATGCACACTTTTGTGCATTATCTCATCCTTTTAAAGCAAGCACAGTTGCTACTACATTTATGGAAACAATTCAAAAGCTTCATGGAAATCCAAAGATTATAGTAAGTGACAGAGATCCCATTTTCACTGGAAATTTTTGGATGGAATTATTTTCTTGCCTTGGTACTCAATTAGCTCATAGATCATATTATCATCCTCAATTTGATGGGAAAAGTGAGATAGTGAATTAATATTTGGAAGGATACCTTCATTTCTTTGTATCTGAAAAACAAACATAATGGGTCAAGCAGTTACCTCTAGCTGAATGGTGGTATAACACTTCCTTCCATTCTTCAGCAAAAATGACCCCATTTATGGCACTTTATGGATATCATCCACCATCCATCACATCATCTTTAAGAGAAAATTCTAATGTTCAAGCAATGGAAGATCACATCGAGCATCAACAACAACAAGTTCTCCAACTCTTAAAGGATAACCTCACTTTGGCGCAGAATTGAATGAAACAACAAGCAGATCAACATCATAGTGAAAGAAGTTTTGATATAGGGACTGGGTATTTTTATGGCTACAACCATACAAACAAATTTCTCTCAAGAAAGCTAAGAAGGATAATAAATTATCACCCAAGTACTATAGTCCTTACAAGGTGTTGCAAAATATTGGTACTATGGCATACAAATTGGAGTTGCCTGCATCTTTCTGAGTACACCCATTTTTCCATGTTTCATGCTTAAAGAAGGTTATAGGTGACAAGCTTCCAGTTCAAACACTATTTCCAGAACTTGACGAAGAAGGAAAAATCAAATTTGAGCCTGAAGCAGTCACAAAAACAAGAACCCAATAGCTACATAATCGATCAATTTCAGAATATCTCATTAAGTGGGAGAACTTACCCACTGAAGATTCCACATGGGAGGATGAAAAATTTATATAGAAGCATCCCGAACTACTCAAGCATTGAGGACAACACTCTTTTGAAGGATAGGGGCATGTTAGGTCCCTATAATACTAGTGTATCCTCCTTATTGTTATTGTTGTGCTCATGTAGCCCCCATATTGTTCTTGTTGTGCCCCATAGAAGCCCACTATTGTTATTGTTGTGCCCTTACATTATTATTGTTATGTAGGCTTTGATTAGATTGTGATCCCTTATACTCTTATATATACAAAGGAGGTCTTTTCATTTGTATCATCCAAGAATTGTTCATTTATGTAATGTAAAGGAGGTTTCCCCCTCGAAGAGGATAATTTTTAAGTCATTGATCTATCTTTTTGTGAACTAGTTGCATAACACCTGTTGGAGTTAGTTGGGCAGCCAACTTCATGGGGTCGTAACTTGGTCATATGATCTTTGTTTATCGCATACCTCATCAGAAAGGTCTCTCTGAATACTACAAGATTTGCGGCAAGCCCCTACCAATAACTACGAGCTTGCTACGGACCTCAAAAAAACATCGTTTAAGGGGTCAAAATAGCTCTGGAAGTTCACGACCCGAAAAACTGCTAGAAGTAGTAAATTGTGCTATAATCAAGGAAACTAATGAAATCAAATGGAGGTCCAGGTGGAATAGGTCGGTGGCTACCAATATCCACCTAGATCAATGTGGATGTAATCATTTTTGGAAGTAACGCTGATAAAATGAGCCAAACTTTTGTGTTATATATATATAAACAATCATAATAATGATTAATTAGTGATTTGTATAGAAGAGGCATGTCTCTAAGGACATGATCATTTATGAAGGGACACCTGCCTAGGTATATAAGCAGGCCCTTATTTGTAACAACCTCATCATATCCCATATCGCTTATATTGAAACATTCTTATATAAATATATTATTCATCATATCATAAATGTGGATGTAATCATTTTTGGAAGTAATGCTGATAAAATGAGCCAAAATTTTGTGTTATATATATATAAACAATCATAATAATGATTAATTAGTGATTTGTATAGAAGAGGCATGTCTCTAAGGACATGACCATTTATGAAGGGACACCTGCCTAGGTATATAAGCAGGCCCTTATTTGTAACAACCTCATCATATCCCATATCGCTTATATTGAAACATTCTTATATAAATATATTATTCATCCCATGATGGACATTCTTATATTTTAGATTATTCTCCTACGTATATGAACTTTATTCGTAACAATTGGTATCAGAGTTGTTTGACCCTCTCACTGCTCAACCATTTGATAGAGTGAGTATGATCCGGTCTTTGACCATAAACTCTTTTTCAACTTTGTTTTCGTTTTGATTGAAGCATTTTGCTACATATTTTTTAGAGATTCTCCATTTTTCCATCAGGCCTTTAGCCATTAGAAAAAAAAATCTAAAAAACAGTTATTAAAAAAAGAAATAAAAATAAAAAATTAATATATATATATATATATATATATATATATTAAAAAAAAATCAAATCATCCTCAGTTTCCATTGATAGACTCGTGCCCCAATCTGCACTTCGTCACCATGAACTTCGCTACTTCATTGAACTCTACTACCACAAACTTTTGTGGTCACCAGCGAACTCCGTTGCCACAGGCTTCCGCGACCATCTCCATCATTTCCCCCGTCCCCACCTGCAGCCATCTTCTCACTCGTCGCCAACGACTAATCGCTGCATTCGATCTCGACCAACCACCATGCTCAAAACAGTTGTGTCTGCAGCCGCTGCTACCATGTGATTCCCCACTTGCATCCTACCCCACAACAACAACATGATTCCTCTCTTGATTTTCGCCAGCCTTTTATCGTGTCCAACAATTTGCGTTGTCTCACATGTATAACAATGACATTCATTGCCCTGCTGTTCTTTCTACAACCTCACTTAAACTTGTAATTAAGTTGGGCATTTTATCCATCTATTCTTGTAAGCGAAGAGCACACTTAAACTGTCATATCAAATATCTCACAATCCATGCAACTAAATCGTTATGTTGATTAAATAATTTGAGGTTTTAGAAAAGCTAAAGGGATTATCCAAGGAAATAACCACATTATATAATAATATTGAAGATATATTAAAGTCAAAATTGTAAAGGAAAAAAAATCATTAAATAATTCTCAAGGTTCTAAGGCATGAGATTTTTAGAAAAGGTTATCGAAGTTTTATAAGGGAAAGTTAAAGGTAAAATGAGAATAGTGAAAACCATTAAAGTGGCAATTTAAATAATTGTAAGTTTATAAAAATAAAAAATAAAAAAAGGAAAATAAAGAAAAAGAGGAGTGATATATATTAAGGAATTATATGTTTGTGTGTGGAGGGGGGTGGGACGGGGATAATTAAGGAGATAAAGGAAGTGAAGAAAAAGAAAAAAATATGACGTCTACAAGAAACCTTGGTTTCTTTTCAAAATGTCATTTTTGTTGAAAAGGATATTCTAATTCCATGATGTGAAGGTCACCGGTTCAAAACTCCATGGGAAAAAATCCATTCATGTTAAGGGTTGGTGTGGCCCAGGTCAGGTGAGATACTCAGGTGATTTTGACGGCTTAGATGACCCTGGTTCGTGGCTTCTCAAGCCACAGGTCAAACTTGATATAATCTTTGATGAACTCATACCACTTGACCAAAAAAAGTGATATTATAAATGTCAAGAGTCATTTAGAAATCAAAATTTCATCAGTGAAAAATGCCACAAAACTTTTACTTTAGTTGAATATCAAAGTGACACACATAAACAATCATTGGAAGGAGATATGAAGTTTTATGAAGGAATAAAACAATTAATGGCAACATTTTAGTGACAAAAGGCGGATTTTGATAATAAAAAAATGTGCTTTGGGAGTTGAAGAAAATATAATCAACTTGCAAGTTGAACATCCAACATCACTCCTACAAGACGATGAAGTCCAGTGTACCGAGAAATTATAGTTGGAAGATCAAGAGAATACACATATTAAAAAATTAGGAGACACAATAGCCAAACTTTAGCAAAACAAGAAGGCATCACAACAGAAATATAAAGATCTTGAATATATGCACTATAAGGAAGTATTAGAAAAGGAGGAAGAAATTTCTCGCCTCAAAGACCACAATAAAAAATCACTTACACAAATCAGGAAGAATAAGGTCACAAAAAAAGAACTTAAAAAGCACATATCAAAACAAGAAGAGGAAAATTTATGCTTAAAGAACCTTAATTTAAGGTTATTAGAACAAATAAAAAATTCAAAATATGAGGAGGAGGACACTAAGAATAAAGTTAATTATCCAGAAAACAAAGAACATCCGCATCTAAAGAATCATAATCATAACTTACTTACACAAATAAAGATGCTTTAGAGTGATAAGAAGTCGCTAAAAGGCAAGTTAGAACAACTTATTCAAGAAGAAGCATTGAAATCTTCAAGTGGAAGAATCCAAGTTGGAAAAGAATGAACAAATGTTGATCTAGATAATATCATGATTCAGAACGACCCCCAACCAGTTGAAGTAAAAACATATTCAAAATTTTCAATTCATACAATAAAAATTCCAAGTGAAGATTATGCAACCAACTCAACAACATCAGTACTTGTAGTAAAATAAGAAATTTCCACACACATGATAAGGGAAAATCAAATCACAAAAACTCGTTATCGACAATTGAATCACAAGAGAAAGCATCTCAATTAGTTTTCATATTTGTATCACTCAAAACAGAAACAACAGACTTATGTTCCAAAAAATATTGATGTCTGCAAAATAGAGTCTTCCACTAACAATTTATTCCAGTTATCAAATAATTGCAAAGTTCCACATAAGATTGGTTTAGGATGCTTAGATCCCTTCTTAGTTCGACAATTTTGTTTATCACTTAAAGTATCTTATGATCTTGTATCAATGTAGATGACAAATCGAAGAATTTTGAAAGATGCGAAAAGATTACAAGAAATAGAAACATATGGAATGCCTTGCCAGCAATAAGCTTTGAGGACAAAGGTTTCTAAAGAGGAAGGCAATGTTATGAATATAATATATAAATAATGTAAATATAATAACAATCATAATAATGATTAATTAGTGATTAGTATAAAAGAGGCATGTCTCTAAGTACATGATAATTTATGAAGGGGCAACTGCCTAGGGATATAAGTGAGCCCTCATTTGTAACAATCTTATCATATTTCATATCACTTGTATTCAAACATTCTTATATAAATATATTATTCATCCCATGATGGACATTCTTATATTCCATATATTTTGAATATTCTATTGCATATATGAACTTTATTCGTAACATTTGCAGAAGGAAAGAAAAAATAATTTGAGATGTCCATGCTTAGATAATTGTCATTTTTTCTAGGTTTGTATATTTCTCAATCTAGTAAAGATATATTTATTTCTCATACCAAATACATCAAGGAGATGTTAAAGAAATCCATAATGGAAAATTGTGCACCTGTCAGTACACTAACGATTACAGGATGAAAATTGAGCATAGATGATGAATCCCCAAAATCAAATCAAACATTGTACAAATCAAGGATTGAAGCCTACTATATGTGGCAACATCAAGGCCAAACATTATGCAAATAGTAGGATTGGTTGCAATATTTCAATCTACACCAAAGGAGACACATGTGTAAGCACCAAAATGAATATTCAGGTATTTGAAGGGCACACTAGACTTTATCTTGTAGTATTCAAGAAGTAAGGGCTTCACTTAATGACAGATTTAAGATTCATGTGGGAAGAGTTGTTAGATTATAGGTTTTCCAAAGAATTTTCCATAGTGTTCATCTTTTCAGAGAAGCCGAGACAATTAGAGATTTCACTTATATTTATGAAAATTATTCATGAGATTCCTCAAGAAATGTTTCCAGATGATTTCATCATTTTTAGCTACTATGTAAATGTTTTTCCTACAAATTTGAGATTTTTATTGAAGCAATATAAGATTTTCAATTGGAAAGAGTTAATGTAGTGGGCTCAAGTCATTGAATAAAATATTCATGAAACCAGTGTTAATATCTTAAACTTTACAATATGGTTCCAAGAAAATAAGGGGAATTTAGAATAGAAATTTGATGAAAGATGTGAAAATTTGTGTACATTAGATTATGTTCCTCAAGCTAAGAGTAAAAATGTTCCAGAGGCATACCATCAGCCACATGTTGAGGATGACTTCAAAAATGGATTGAAATAAACTCCACTATATACACATGAAGACTTCATTCAATATCGTTATGGTGAAAATATTATAGAGGGTTCTCAAAGGCCACAACTAGTTTTTATAGAGTCGAAAGAGGAATATCAACATAAGATGAATGAAAGATATCACTTTAAAACTAATTTTAAAGTTATTAAATTCTCATCTCGAGTAGAGTCTAATGGAAAGAAGATCTTTTTCGTATCCACTGCAAAGGGGCATCTACAAAAATAGGGATGAATGGTATGTTTTATTTTTAAAGGCAACAAGATTGTTGTTAAACAACAAGAATCAACCCTCTTGTTCTCCATGGATTTTCAAAATAAATTCATGTTTGTAGCTTCACCATGGTAGAATTGTTATTGCTTGATGGAGGAGTGCCTTCGGAATATTTCCATTAAAACAAATAAATTAAAACATGGTTGGGAGAAAGCAATTTTTTTTTTTTTTTTTTTTTTTTTTTTTTTTTTTTGGAAGTCTATTGACAAATGAAACCTACCATTATTTCCAAGTAGGTTAAGGTAGGTATATTTTGTATGTAATAGTTTTTTCAGTAATTTTTTTTCTAATAAGCATTTTTTGAAATCGAGATAATGGTTTGGGATGAGTCCATAATCGAATGGAGAAGGAAAATGGTCATATTATAGTGTCACTGACAACCCACAAGGGTTTATTGTCCTATGATTGGACTTATATATTGATGTGTTTCCATCAACATCAAGTAGAGTGATTTTAAAACAACAACCTTTCAATCATTTTTAATGTTTCAAATCTTCTTCATGTAAGGCCAACAAGGATGATTTCTCTTTTGATCAAAGAGGAAAAAAAATAAAGATACTAGGAAAAGAAAAAAAAATGATGTTGTCCATCGCCTCATTAGATAACACTATGTCTTAGCTTTGTCTAGCATTTTACATAATAGAAAAAAAAGGTCATATGCCAAATATATCATTTCTTTCCCCACATACCTGTTGGGTCTTGAAAATGTCATTCATTTCCATTACACTTTCACTATTATGCCCATTATATCACCTCCATTTCACTACTATGTCACCACATTCATCCCACTTTCATTATCATTGGGCCACATTTATGTTTTTCCAAACTTTATTAATTCTTAGTCTTTTTAAGTAAATTTGTGGTTAAAAATTAGAAAATAATGTGCATATGCTTATACCTAACAAGTGGGTTGATATTGTTGACATGTGTAGATCAAAATGAGACTTCTAGAAGACCCTTATGTGGCACTCTAAGGCCAAATTCGAATTTGAATGGAAAGAATCATGGGATCATGAGGATATGTGTCACATCTCCTAATTGTATTATAACTCTAAGAAGACATGTGTCTTATCAGTTCCTATTTTGATTAGGACTCTAGAGGTAGAGGGAGAGATTCATGGACTCTCATTAATGAGATGGCTTCTCATCTTTTTGTATAAATAGGAGATCTCTCTCCTTCATTTGTTAGGTCTCAGCTTGTTAGCTTGTGAGTCTTAGCTTGTTAGTTCTTAAGCTTGTTAGCTTGTGAGATGGCTTTGGAAAGCTTTAGAGAGCTTTGTTGTACTTTGTAATTTTGAAGAATTTGAATAAAGCTTTGATGTTCTCAACATGGAAGGAGATGTGAAGTAGATGTCATGGAGCACATTAGAATGTAAGGTAGAGTAGATTTCATTTTGTAATTTTGCTTTGATTTCATTATGTCATTTGATTGCTTTCAAGTTTGATAGATTAGATTTTCCATTCATGCAGTTTTAATTCATGTAAGTGTGTTCAACCGATTGATTGTAGATTAGTTTTTATTTACATGTTTTTGCATCAAATAGTGACATGAGATTTACCTCTCTGCTGACTTTGTTTTTTTAGCTTTTCAATTTCAGTTATGGTTTGATTTTTGTCTTATTCATTTGCTTTGTTAGTTAGTTTAGATATCAACTTGCTCATTTCATTGACGGTTACCTACGAAAGCCATAGCTAGACTAACTGGCGAGGGATCGAAATATGAATGTTGTGATTTGATTTTAGTTTATTTTTTTGCAATTAGATATTGGATTGTTCATTTCATTGACGGTTACCTATGAAAGCCATAGCTAGACTAACTGGCGAGGGATCGAAATATGAATGTTGTGATTTGATTTTAGTTTACTTTTCTGCATTTAGATATTGGATTGCTCATTTCATTGACGGTTACCTCCGAAAGCCATAGCTAGACTAACTGGCGAGGGATTAAAATATGAATGTTATGATTTGATTTTAGTTTACTTTTCTGCAATTAGATATTGGATTGCTCATTTCATTGACGGTTACCTCCGAAAGCCATAGCTAGACTAACTAGCGAGGGATCAGACTATGAATGATGTGATTTGATTTTACTTTTTATTAGTTTGCAGTTTTTGATTTGTTTGAATGCAATAGCTTAACTTTTATTTCCGTATTTAGACAAACAACAGAGACAGTGTTTTCATGATCAATATTTCATATTTTGTTTGATTGAAGTAGCTGCATACTTAAACTTTTGTTTAAGTACTAATTCCATCAATAACATGTTTTGAGATCTTTTGAAGTGCTAAGTTTTGTAAGTTACCATTAGGGACATAAACCTTGTCTTGAAATCTACATCCATACTTGACCTTTAAAAGTATTCTTAAGACCTTAGAATAGGGATTTCATTTGCATTAGACACTTTAGGAGATCAATAAAAACAAAACCCCAAAACAAAATAAAATCTATAAAACAACAAAGTAAGAAAAAGGTTAACTAAGAACATATGGTGCACCATACTTCATCAATTTACAATACCCGAATTGATAATTTATGTAAAGCAATTTAAGACATTGAATTGACTAGACATTTTTGGCGTCATTGCCAGGGGAGTGTAATTAGGAAACCTTATTTCTTAAATCTAAATATTTTTTTTAATAATTCTTTAGTATGCTCTCCTCCTGCACTTCGTGTGATCTGGAGGATCGGAAAAAGGATTGTTAAGTAAAAAAAAAAAATTAATAATTCTTGAGTGTGCTTTCCTCCTGCACTTTGTGTGATCTAGAGGATTAAAAAAAAAAAAAAAAATTGTTATGTTAAAAAAAAAAAGAGACAATAAACTTCATCATTTCAATTGATTCAAAATAATAATAATAATAATAATAATAAATAAATAAATGAAACCAAACTGTTGTGATAAGTTCAAACTATCCAAGATTGACTGGTTATGGTCTGTAGTGGTCCTTAAAACACTGTATCCTGTTTTAATAAGGTTTTGCAACTTAGCTGCAGAATGTAGCCTGATTCCGTAGATAGTTGTGAATTCCACAGCTGATTTCAAGGTTTAGCAGGTTACATGTGTCCAATGAAGAAACTGACCACATGGGCATCTCCAGAATTGTCCCGACATGGACCCTATCCTAGTCACCTAGCCCAGACTGATAAAAAATGAGCTTAAAACCTCAGTCAAAATCCTGTTTTTACCATGTTTTTCTTGAAGTCTTTGCTGCCTAAAATTGAAAATCATTAATCATTCTTATAAAAATTTACAGTTTCAGAGAAAAGGAAAAGAAAGAAAAACAGTCTATGGCTATATTCAATCCTAGATTTCACTGTGGCCTCAGTAGAAAATCTGCATTCCTGCTTGAGCTTTAAACAAACCTGCAAAAACATTTAAAAAATCAAAAGTGCAAATTCAACATATCAAATTGCATGGACTATTGTAAAGAAAATAAGATGAGGTCAATTGAAAAAAAAAAAAAAAAAAACCCTTGTGTGGCTTTCAAAAGGGTGTATGTGGCATCCAATTTATGTGGAAATTTTTTTGAAGCCTCCCAATGTCAAAATCTGAAAAATCTGCATACACATTGATTTGATGTTATGGCCTCTTCATGATTTCATTTCAGTGCATCCTTAGCCCTTTGTAGGCAATCCATTTGCATTCATTTAGACTGTGCATCTTACTCATATAGGAAGCTTTTGGTCTTGGAAAGTTTTTGGAAAGCCAACATAGGAAATTTCTCGATAATAATAGAATCTGAAACATATGGATGGCCTAGATAAACTGTGCAAATGGATTAAAAACATAGGCTTAAGGCATGCCGTGGTCACTAATACTCCTAGAGAAAATGTTGTGCTCATGATTTCTATTGAAGGCCTCATAGACTTCTTTGAGTTCTGGTTATTGGCAATTCGTTCATTCACCATATTTGTTGTTGATTGCGTCTGAAAACAATCTTTCTTTGAAATCAATTTTACAGAGCAATCCACTTCACGAATTTCATTTAAATCCCTGAGGCTAAAACCAAATTATGTGTTTCAACATTGTGCATACTACCTCTAGCAAATAAAGACGTATCATCCTACCTCTAATTCGAAAATTTTACAGGCCGAATGCAACAACTCAGAAAAAACATAAAACAGATAAAAATGTCAAAATTAAAATGCACGATTTGGCCAAACGGAGGTGAATTTGGAAAAAATAAAATATGGGTTTTTTCGCTAGTAGGCTCAATTAAATAACCTAGAAACCGTTTTAAGAAATTCGTGGCGGTTTGGGGGAAATTCTCGGTTCTTTGGAGCCCATTTTTGTAGGCCGCCAAAAAAAAAAAAAAAAAAAAAAAAAAAAAAAAAAAAAAAAAAAAAAACGGGATTTGAATTAATTAACTGACAATTGATTTTTGGCTGCTTCTGATTTGAAATCAATGGCATACTGATAATTAACTATACATATTCCACCTTCTACCACTCGTCTAACACCTGCTCTACCACTTCCCGATTAAAAGCAGTTCTAATTGGATACGGCTCTTTGTTGATGGACGTAACACCTGTTAACAACAGTTCTAGTTGGATACGGCTCTTCGCTGATAAATGTAACACATGTTAACAACAATATTAATTAGATATGCAACCAACCAATCGACGTGGCATGGAGCTCTTGGCATTTGATGCAGAGGCCATTCGAAAACTCACTCACATCCTATTCATGTATATTTCATGTGAGTTAAACCCAAAATTGCCACTAATTGCATTGGTTGCCTGGAACTACCAGAGAGGAGTGTTGTGCTTGCTAGGGTCTCCGTGTTGCCAAAGTTCTAAGAATCCCTTCATTCTTGCATGTTCCTTTTGCTTGCGAATGTATCCATGGCAAGGTGCAGAGGATTACTCGTTGTCACATTATGTCTTGCAGCACTGAGAGTGTTTTTTTACTGAACCTGCCCACTGTATTAGCACCATATCTGAATGCCATGTGGGACGTAGCAGTAATTGGGCAAGGAATTACACGGAATTGAAGATCAGTTCACCTCAGAAACTGAAGGGGATTCTTGCAAACTCTGGCAATCCCTGTGTGATCACAGTATCTAAGAACGAAGGTCAAGGAGATTTCACTACAGTCTAGGCTGCTGTCAATGTAGTTCCAGCGAATAACATGCACCCTGTTACCATTAATATCAAACCTAGCATTTATAACGAGAAGGTGAAATGTTATTATCAAGCATGACCTTAGTATCCTTGATTATTTATCGAACTTTATCTGCTATTTGTATGGGAAGCTCGGGGCTTATTATGTAGTAACACTGGCATTTTCAGTTAGAGAAAGGATCAATATCATTTTGGTTGATTTTGTTTCAACTGAAAATCTATGTTTTAAAGATGAATCACTTTCTTTTAAGGTTGCAGAAACTCCACAAGAAAGTGCAGAAGAGATAAAAAGCTATGCACGACACAAGTATCCAAAATATGTGTAAAACTGATGGTTGACTGTTTCAGCCACTTTCCGCAGCTGATTCAACTTTCCGCAACTGGTTCAACTTTCCGCAGTCGTTTTTGTTAAACTCTAGGTTGCAGGTGTCGTCAAGCAAAACAAGCCACATGGGTAGTTGGGAAAATGTCAGTATATGGATGGTGTCCTATTCATTTGATCCAATTCGATGAAAAGACCCCAGTCAAAAGGGAATTCCAGTTGTGGGTTATCACTAAGTCGCCACACTAAGTCGCCACATGTCAAGAAAAAAAAAATTGAATCAATGAAATGAATAAGTTATTTCTGAAGGTATTGATTAATTTTGAACTGATGATGAAAGATGAATGACTAACCTTTTATTCAAGATTTTCAGCTACAGAAACTGTCGACATTCTGCAGCTAAAGTCCAATTTCGCAGCTAAAAAAACCTCATTGTTCAAATCAACCTAACTTTCTCATACAAAATCATATTTTGATGATTCAAGTATCGTTGGAAAGATCTCAACAAGATATACACAATGAGAAATCCATCATTAGAGTTTGAAATGACAAATAATAAAATAAATTGCTGAAATGAAGCAACTTCAACTTGGGGCACCAATTCCAAAACAGGTATAAAATCTTTTGATTTTTTTTTTCTTTGAGAACTTGTTTCATTAATACAAATTCTTAGTTTTGTATGTAAATATCATAACTAGAGAGATTTTCCATCTATCTCCTTTGATAATCTTACATTCCATTTCAGAAGAAGTATTAGTTTTTTTGCAAGTTCTAAGAGGAAGGACAAATGACTACAAGAGAATGGTGTCTCTCTAAGAGACCAATTTGTTTCATAAGAGGATGATCAGCAACAAAGAGGAAATATGTTGATGCAAAATCAGATCCAAACACTTGAAAAACTTTCAGATACTATTGTCTCCATCACATCCATCACTCATAATAAACCATTCACCTCATTTCACTCCATATTTTCCATTTACATTCACACACACTTTCCATCTCTTTTTGTCCATTCATAACCCACAAATAAAAGCAAGAGGTTCATGCACATGCTTATTGCCCAGCCATTTCTGCTCTCCACTGCCATCTTCCATTTTCATCTTCCCTTTCCTATCATTTTCATTCCGCAAACAAGCCCTGCTTCAATGCAAATTATTGAGTCCATAGTCCTTTGAGTCTAAGTTTATTGAAAAGACACCTTGAGGATTGCATGCCTTAATGGCAAGTTCTCAAGCTGACAAACAATGGGAATACATTAATGTCCCTTGTTCGTTAGATCTTCTAGGTGACTCGACATCGGAAAAATCATTCGTACCTAGCAAGATGTGTTTGGGCATCTTGACTCTCATTGTCATCAATGGTGAGAGTTCTCGTGTTGACTAGTGGCATCCATTAATTGCCACTAAGTCAATAATTTCCTACTATGTTCGACATCAGAACATCTTTTCACATAGTAGGAATTGTGCCAATGAGTTTTGAAGACATAAAGACTATTATTTTCAGCATTTTGGAGCAGATTCAGCAAGTTTTAGTAGAAGCAATAAAAATTCATCTTATTTCTCTATCCATGACTCCTCTTATTCAGCCACTTGAAGAATCATTTCATAAAATTGCCAATACCATCAATTGGGGGGGGAAATACATTCATATTCATATCTCGTCATGTCCATATCATATTCAGAAGCCCACATACTTCCAACATATATTAACTATTACATTGTTATTATGAACATACAATAGTGTTTAAAGGAGAAATTGGATACAACAAAATCATGGTTGTCACACAAGAACCAACCATCATGCAATCCAATAAAGATATACTTTGCAAAAATAATCAAAATATCATTATGCAAAGTTCAAAGATCAAAATAGAATGCAACAACAACAAAAAATTGGTTGTAACACAAAAACCAACCATGTTGCAATTCAAGTAAAACACTTTGCAGAAATATGAAGTTATCAAATGATATCATGCAAAGTTAAGCCAAAGCTCAAGGATCAAAAGAGTTAATGTAATATATATTGCATGAGGACATACAATAGCTTCAGTTGGGGGGTAGGTTGGGTCTTGAAAATGTCATTCATTTCCATTACACTTTCACTATTATGCCCATTATATCACCTCCATTTCACCTCCATTTCACTACTATGTCACCACATTCACCACACTTTCATTATCATTGGGCCACATTTATGTTTTTCCAAACTTTATTAATTCTTAGTCTTTTTAAGTGAATTTGTGGTTAAAAATTAGAAAATAATGTGCATATGGTTATACCTAACAAGTGGGTTGAGATTGTTGACATGTGTAGGTCAAAAGGAGGCTTCTAGAAGACCCTTATGTGGGACTCTAAGGCCAAATTCAAATTTGAGTGGAAAGAATCATGGGATCATGAAGATATGTGTCACATCTCCTAATTGTATTGTAACTCTAAGAAGACATGTGTCTTATCAGTTCCTATTTTGATTAGGA